>OENM01001163.1:21977-42729 GCA_900239745.1 Rotaria magnacalcarata | reverse complement strand
ATCGTTGTCTTATTTAAAAATGTTTTTCTTAATCTTAGAAGAACAAACTGAATTAGGTTTAACAAAAGAAGAAGTAGCCAAGGGAGTTGAAACACAGTTAAATGTCGAATATACTGAACGAGTATTTGAAACAATTGAAAATTCAAGAGAAATTGAAGATTTATCGCCTGGTCTTGGTAGTTTATTAGTTTCACATGCTCTTTCTATACTTGCAATGAAATCAGTTGCTCAAAAATTAGGTGAAGATTTAGAAAAATACCTTCAAACAGTATTTATTCATTTTCTATTCAGACTTTTCAATATTTTATTTCGATTTCATTAACTTAGGTAAAAGAAAATTTAATTCGTCAACATCCAATAAAATCGAAAATTAATCGTTGGATGGAAAGAAAACTACTTGAAGAAAGAATCAATTTTATTCGTCAACATGAATGGGATGCACATCAGTTATCTATTGATCAATGTAAAGCTTTAGGAAATCAACAGGCTGCATATTTTATTCAACGAGATCTAACATTTCGACACGATGTAATACAGAAACAAATGAATTATTTTCACAATAAGTGTATTTCTTTCTCTTTCGTCTTATTTTTAGCACGAGTCAACTCTTCGTCATAGTCTTAAATCACCTGTTCAGCCTAGCAGAACAATTAAATGTCGTCGATCAATATGGTTTCCAAGTAAATTAAAATGCAACGGAAGAAAACTGTTTTTCTAATTAAAATTTTCTCTTTTAGAAAATTGGCTTATTGAACGAACACACCCATTACCTATCACACGAATACCAACTCTATTTGCTAAATATACATATGAATCGGTGGTAGAAGAGGCTCGACAAAGATTAATTAGAGCTGATGTAAGTTATTGTTAGATTTGTTATAAAACTCTTTAATTATTATTGATTCTTTTAGCCTGATGCTCAATATAATCTTCGAGCAGATACAATTTATTCGACAACAACAAGATATCCGTTTTGGAGATGGAAATTATTTATAACTCGTGCATATTGTTGGCTTTCAAACGTTATTTACACATTATGTGTATGAAAGAGATCATTTTAATTAATAATTTATTTATGGAAATTTTGTTTAGCTTGTTGTTCCATTTGGTAGTTCATTTAGCTTCAGAGCCTTACTGGCTTTAAAACCATTTCGATCTAATTATGAATTGAAACGAGAGGACGTATGTAAAACCAATAACAGACTAAATTGATATTCTATGAAATGTTATCTTTTAAATTTAGTTAAAACTTCATGAAGATCCATATTCAGAAACGCAAACATTTATTTCACGTCTTGTTGCTCTTTGGGAACATGTGGGACAATCAAGACGAAACTTTGAACGAGTACCAGATCGAGGTATATAATAGAGAAACAAAATTATTTTTTAATCCTTGTTTTTATAATGAAAAAGGAGAATTTTGTTTAAATATAGTAGATGAGAAGTACATGATTAAATCAAAGTTAAGAATGAGACTAGAAGAAGTTGAAAAGGTTTATCTATTGTTCGTAGCTTTGAAACCTTCATAAGTTATGTTAATTTTGTAAAGACCACCTGTAGATATAATACGAGGTCAAGTGATGTCTCAAAATTCGACGCATTCCTTTGTCAACATATTGCAATCAATGGAAAATTTATTAAAGAAATAATTCCTAGTTGTTTCGCAAACTTTCTATCTTAGCATTTTTCTTCTTTGAACCAAAAAGAGAAGTAATAAATAATTTTTGAAGTTGATAAAAATTTAATTTAATTTTTAGGATTTCTGGGAAAGAATATTCAAAGAATCTTCAATCGATTCTGGAACTATGTAGTAAAAGGTTTTTTTGGCACTGTGTCTATTTGTGTCTTCTATCCAGTATCATGCGTACTTATTTCCACTATTTCATTTATATTAGGTGTTCTCTCACCTATTTGGTATATTTATTATCCAACTCAATACAAATAACATTTGATTATTTATTTATTTACGTTTAGGATGCCAATCGTTACATTAATATTTCATATACTTCAAATTCTTGTCTACGATGCAAATTCAGCTGGTAATAATAAATACTATTTTTATAATTATTCATTGAAAAACAATTTCTTTTCTTTAATTCAGGTGAATATGGTCGAAAACTTTTCTGTGTTATTAATATTTTGGTAACGGACTTTCTCTTATGTGGTATTGTACAACCAATATTAGTATTAATCGCATTAATTGCTACTCCAATAACTTCTGTTTTACTGGTGATTTGTAAGTTATTTCGAGAAGGACGAATATCGTAGAATTTTTCTGAAATCTATGATTTAGATGCTCTGCTTCATCGTTATAGTCGTGGAATGTACGATAGAATCATGTATCATTTAATTATCAAACATCGTGCTCGAGTTCCTGCACACGATGGTTTTCTTGCACGACGCATTGCTGGTCCAGGCTTAGCAGCAGAATATTTTTATCAAGTCGCATCACCAGAAGTATTAGCTGCATTGGAATCATTGATTGAACAAAACGAATTAAAAGTTTATCGTTCATATATTGAACAAATTTTAAATAAGCCATTGGAAGACTATCGGTTTGTCTAATTCTCTTGGAGCTAACAAAAATAATCAACTGAAAATTTTCTTTTTTTTTTCGGTTAGAATGTTTTTTGATGAAGCATTTAAACCATTTTCAGTTAAGGTTCAATCAATGCATGGAACTGTTTATGGTCGAATGAATGATGTTGTTGATGGACATATTAAAAATTTGCGAAGCACCATTGAAAAGTAATATTCTATCTAAATTATTATTTTATATTTATTTTTTATTATCTGAAAAGAAAAGGCGTAGTGATTTACTCCGATTACATCGTAGTTCTCATCATGATCGTATTCGATTAACAGAATCTGATTTAACAGTAAGATTTTCGAAATTTGGTTTTGATAATGAAAAAATGAAAATACATTTTTTTTTGTATTTTTCTTCAGGCTGTATTGATTGAAGGAACGCAATTAGTAGAAAAATGGTATCCACAAAGAATATTTTCTTATTTGAATAAAAATGAATTGGAAAAATTTTGGAATGATTATGATCTTGAACCAAATGATTGGCTTAGTAAATATTATTTCTTTTGGTTTAATAAAATAAATTATGTATGTCTTTTATTTTCAATAGGTTTAGCAAGCAAATTACTTCAAGAATTATTCTGTCGTGATTTCTTAACACCACTTGAACAAACCGATGTTTTCTATAGTCTTAAAGTATGTTCAATGAATTTGAAAACTTGTTAATAATGTTTTTTTTTTAAAGGTCGATCATTCAACTGTATCAAAATATGCACATATGATTCATTCAGCTAGTTTACATGACGACCTTGATGTTGCTACGAGTATTTATTTACCTGAAAGTAAGTCAAGTTGACAGCAAAAAATGAGATGCATTAAATATGATAATACCGTTTTCTTGTTTTCAATACATTTTAAAAGAGTAGTTTGAAAGAGAATTTTTCGTTCTATTTTCAACATAGACCTCGAAATAACATCTGTCGTTCTCTTACCGTATTGTAGAACTTTAACTGATCGTATTCATCATTTGGCACTCATTATCTGCTTTTGTTGATAGAAAATAGTTGTTGAAATATCCAAACATTTCCACAGAAGTTGTGGATTTACAATCATAGATTGTTTGACACAATGACTGATTATAATAAAGTAGCTATTTCATATTTCTTATTGTAATAGTGCCTCATTAATACTTCAAATAAACGAAATGTAGATTGTCAATAGTATGAGTAAACCTAGAAAAAAGTCTTTTATCTCGTTTCTTAAATTCACAGTTCCCTCTAATTCGAAAACATTACTAATCCTTCAGTCTATAAAACAAAATTTTGATTTCAGCTACATATACAATTCAGCAACCAACATTCAATGAAACAATATTAAATCCGAATGAAACTATCCTTGACATATCAACAGATTATTTGTATGCTAAAAAATAATTTAAAGAAATCTATATTCTAATTAATTGATTTTATTTTTTCTTCTCTAGTGGTAACTATCATGCAAAAACTCATGGTCGTATATATCGATTTTTTAATCATCAAGCAAAATATTTAAAAGATGCTGAGAATCTATCAAAATTTGTTGATTATACATCAATAACATGCCATTTTTCTATACCAATTCCATTATCTCATATAGCCTTTGTCAATGTTATTATATATAATGGCGATAATAATAATTCGACGACAACAATATCACTTAAAAATATATCTCTTCAAGATATTCTTTCACTTATTGAATACCACAAAAAATTTTATAACGCACCTATGTTACCATTAAATCATAATATTGCTTGATGAAAAACTTTTGTAACAGTGATCATTTTGATCCCTCTTTTTTTCTACTACTAATATTCTTTTTTTATTCTAATATATTTCATGAAATTTCTTTTCGACAAAAAATTAACTCGAAACGCTACTTATCAATATTGTTACAAACTACAACTTTGACAAATAGAGTACTTTGTCGATGCATGATGTTCATGTCCAACTCATATAGCAAGCGACTTCACCATCTGTCATATGAATAGTAGTAACTGGTGAATCGCCAGAATAATCAGTATTTCTTGCATTTAGTATTTTGTATATGAAATAAATTGTTTGACTAAGAATATATAGTGCAAATCGAGTTGAACAGTCATATTGATGCTTAATCAGCGAGACAATGAAACAAAGTCTCAGTAACACAAGAAATTGGGCATTTTG
The DNA here is from genome assembly GCA_900239745.1 of Rotaria magnacalcarata. Classification (NCBI taxonomy): domain Eukaryota; kingdom Metazoa; phylum Rotifera; class Eurotatoria; order Philodinida; family Philodinidae; genus Rotaria; species Rotaria magnacalcarata. The sequence continues at coordinate 38,002 of OENM01001163.1, read as the reverse complement.
GCTGGATAAATGAATAGCTGGGCTTCGAATCAAATTTAGATACTTTGTGAATGATGTATTCAAACAAAGGAAACAAATTGTTGAACGCTGTCAAGTTTTGAGATACTGTTTTGCCTGCTTCTGATCATAAAATGGATAATAAATAGCAGAACACATTGTTGTCTGGTTCTTGATAAAAAAAGACGAGAAGCATCTTGCAAATCTCTATGACGGATACCTCAGTTATACAGTATAGTTGCAAGGGAAAAGTTGTTGTTGGGAGATCTTTATATAAATATACAGCTGTCGCAGTTTGATCTTAGTGAAATGAATTTAAGTCGCAATTAGACTCTAGACGAATTAAATCTGAAATAACCAAGTCGAGCGTTACGACCGCCGTAAACGGTCGTATAGATTGATATAAGTGAGATTTAACGATTTGTGGAGTGTGATGAAGCGATTAGCGTTTGAAACAAACCATGTGACGAATGTTGGTATGAAAAATTAGCTTGAAAGCTATGTTCATTGATTGTTGATTGATGAATATCAGATTGAGCTTCTCTTCTTTGCTATGATTTGAACCTGTCTGAAGATACTAGAATGTGACAATCGATTGCATTCTTTCGGTTTTTTGGTTTTTGAAAAGTTTTGAGAGAGAAGACAGGCAGAATTTTACGATATTAATGAAATGCTGAGACGAAAGACAAACATCATTTTTGCTGAAACAGCGAATAATGTACAGTACGTTATTGGGTTGTCGAGAAGGAATATAGATGGGGGAATGCCCTAGAGTAAGAGTCGCTAGTTGGAAATATTTGTAACAGGTATTGTAATCGATTTCGTAATCCATGAAAAAGTCTTGAAGAGATCTTTTTATGTTGTTGATTGGAAAGAGATTTACATTTTTACCTGTGAATTACCTTTATAGGCGTGTGAGGCACCTGTAGTTACACCTGCCAGGACTAGCATAGTCTGCAGAAGTCTGGTACTGCATTGAGTTCGTCGATGTGTAATAACATTTTCTTAAGTTTTAATTGACCTTAAATGCATGTTACTGCTACTCGATCGAGTTAGAACTAGAATGAACTGTAATGTCTTTCGGACGCATATATATAGGGTGAGGACCGTCCAGCCATGAATAGTCCGTCGATTCTGTAGGCGAAAGACTTGAGACTTATTTTGAGACTTTAACAGCTGGGTGATATGTGAAGGCTTTTTGAGAGAGTTTTTATGTAACAATTTTCTGGAAATAAGGACCTCTACTTATAGAATCGTTTATCCTATTTTAGCCTATCCGAGCCAGGTGTACCTATCCATAGCAAGTGAGCTAATTTCATTAGAGGGTGTGGGTGTGGGTGTGGGTAGAGATAAGGCTGTTATCCACATCTGCATCAACACCTACATACCCACACTCACACGCACACCTACACCCACACACGCACCCACACCCGCACCCACACCCACACCCACACCCTAATCATTTTATCTTCTTTAAAGCTGAGGGTGTGACTAAAACGTAGAGATGAATACAATAAAATATCTGGTATGAACAAATAAACAAGACGAATATGATGGATCAGAAATGCAAACAAAATATACAACATCCTAGGAAANGGGGGGGGGCTAAAAATTGGGCAGAAAGTGAATTTCTTGTTGAAAATTCTAACTCATCGAGAAAGTTGTTTTCGAAGAAAAAAATGTCATATTCTTCAAAAACATGAAGACAATTTCAAATATATTCTAAATATAAAAATGATAAAAGTATTTTTGAATTATTTAAATTTCGAAACAAAAAATATTTACAATTGTTTTGACTTTTAAACAAATATTATACAATTACTTTAACTGTCCGCATAAAAATCTGTATAAAGGATGTAAATGAAGAAACAAGGACTCTTTTTTTAATCATCATTACAGTCGCTGTCCTTCGTCATTGTTGCCCATGAAAATTGTAATATTTCTTGATTCTGCTCGATATGGATGACTTATAAAGTCACGTATGATGAATTGAACAGCATCATTGCTTAAACTTGAAGATAAAGTTGATGCTTTAATACATGTTTCTAAAGTAGAATCACTGATACGAAATCTAGAAGAGATAAAAATATATACTGATTTAATAAATGACAATGACCATGTAGTGAAACATATTAAATAACACAGTACTACTGAGTTGTTGTTTTTTTTTGGATCTTAGTTCTCCTCCCCTCTTGTAAAAGTATGCAGTTAAAACGTGCTAGAATATATATTATTAAGAATAACTTATAGCACAAAGAGCTCAGTTTCCAGTTGCACACTCAGCAATGAATACATTATGGAATCGAGAAAAAAAGAAACGTTCTCTTTGATCTTTACCGCTTTATATTGTAATCGAATTATCATGAAAAGAGTAAATTATCAACGATAACGAAAATTAGTCTTACAAAAAAACACTTCTTCTTTGATGGATATAATGTACATACAATACAAAATGTACTTATAGTTGATTATGAAGATAATCAAAGTATTTTTTAAGATATACGTTATTTAAAAATAAAATATATATAAGATCCTCTAAAGTTTATATTTTGAACAAAATGTTTTTCTAGCAGAAAGGATTCAAATTTAGGGAGAGGATAGCCCCTCCATATCGACAAGCCTGATTGCATGCCTAAAACTATTTATTTGATGGTCGAGGTGAGAAAAAAACGTTTTTTTTATACATAATGGATTGTACTGAATAGGGCAGTTGTGAAATAAGCATGCCAAACGAAAAATAACCAAAGAAAAATATTTGTCGCTTTTTTTGTGGTATAATTGATATCATCTTTAGGTAAACAGCAATCAAAACAAATGTTATTTTTTCCGGTTCAAAATTTCATATATCAGACCCTATCTGATTCATAAGAGAATGTTTTCTTCAGCCCTATAATTGGTCAAACTACGTAAATAATTATTTTTATGCTGCCGATTTCGATCTGTTCTTCCCGATATGAACATTAAAAAACCTGGTTTTCTGTCACCTGTTTTTTTAATGTCCTATCATCAAGTATCTATCAATAACCGGTCATTCATATGTTTATTACCGCGAAATACAATATCGAAAGGGAGACTCAGAGTCATACCATCATTTTTCTACATTTTATCGTCGTCGTCAATACAAATATCAGCTACTATGGGTAACAAAAAAGCCAAACCAGCTGCAACCGAATTGACTCAACAACGTTTGTTTATTGAGAAATTAACTTAATAAATCTATTTTCTCATCGTTTCTTCTTCTAGAAATAAATCTGCTCAGAGCAAATACCCATTTTACTGACTATGATAAGTGAATTTTGTCAGAATTATAGTGATAATGAATTCCTATTTTTCATTTATCTTACATAGAAATTTCGCAATGGTATCAAGTAAGTTTAATTAGTAATACTTATTTGTTGAAATGTTAAATGTAATTTTTCCATAGGGTTTTATTCGTAATTCGCCGAATGGTCGATTGGATAAAATAATTATATTTCAGGAAGTTTACGCTAAATTTTATCCTCAAGGAGATGTCAAAGTAAGGATTCTTTTTTGTATGTGTGATTTTACAGAATCATGTGCAATTATTCGTTTAGCCAATGGAATGAATATTCATGAGCGCTGCACGCATTTAAAGGCAACGGTTCTTTTTATTCTAGCGGTGGTTAGATGCTGACTGTCGGCAAGAAAGTACACATACTTCCCTCCTCGGAATACAATAATTTGAATTTCATGTGAATAAGGTGCAGTTCATTATTATTCACGTGATTTCAGTAACAACGTTTTTCTTTAATGTTGTTTGTTGTCGAAGGTTATAGTGAAAATTGTCACCCACTGGTTCTGCCAGGAATGTATGTTTCGACTCTCTACTCTGCTTTGTCTTCAAAAATTATGATAATGAGGTCATCCATGTTTAAATTAAAACGTGATTTTTTTGATTTACTGCTCGTAATTGCATAGCAACGTATAATGCAAAAAGAAACAATTTCTTCGTTAGTTACTACGTTAACACGAACTCTTATTCGTTGTTTTGAATCACGTTGACTTTAGTGTCTATTTTCAATGGCTAAAAGTTGATGAAATCAATCAGCAAACACGAAGAGACTTGCTTTGCTCACCAATAGAGAGAGAGCAAAATAGGATCAGTTGTGTTTTCATTCTACTAGTGATCAGCGGAGTCGCACTTTTTGATTCCTAAGCCCGACCCGATTCCGAAAATATTTTTTCTGCCATTCCGAAACCCCACCCGATTCCGAAAATTGTTTTTTGATTCCGATTTCAACTCCGACTCCGAAAAACTCCGACATTTTTTTGTAGCTTAGGGAGATCTGATTTATATCAAATGTTTGATAATCTGAATGAATATATAAGTAAGCGAATCACTAGAAAATGAACAGTGTACATTGTACACTGTACATGGTTATAGAATTCATTTATTTATGTTTGTTTCCGAAACCACAAATATTATGAATAAGAAGCTTTTAACTAAAATCGAACTTGAAATATTAGTTAAAAATAATGATTCATCAATAAAATTCATTGAGAAGAAGAAAACATCGACATCAAGTGATTAGTGACAGTTTTTTCATCTTATTTTTGTCAAGTGTGATCGACAACAATTTGTATCCTGCAATAAATGCAAAGCATTATTGCTAGATTCATCATTAAATAGTACTAATAATTTACGTACACATGCTACTTCACGTTTAAAAATAGATAAATCAAATGTTCTTTTTCAAAAAATTGTTCGTATCTCAATGAAAGTCAGACGATTTGTTTTTTTCATTAATATAACACAAACATTAACTCACAAAAACTTTCTTATAATTTGAACTACTTCAACTTTGTCCGAGTAGTAATTGAATTTCGGAGTCCGATGTAATTTTTGACTCCGACTCCGACTCCGGAAAATATTTTTTCAAAATTCCAATTCCAACTCCGACTCCTAAAAATTTTTTTTTCAATTCCAACTCCGACGGAGCCGGAGTCGGAGTAGGAATCGAATTTATGAGTCCAATGCAGGACATTACATTCTACTGCTTCAACAAAAATGGAAAAAAAAGAAGCAAATCCAATCTTGCTAAACTAAGCACAAAAGAAAAACATAATTATTGCTTTTTCCAAATTGAAAGATCGCCTAACAGTATATAAGCGGGCATACGCTAACAGAGAAATTCTAAGAGTATTTTTAATTTTTTGCTGTTTCAAACAAAGAATTTCAATGTCATCTTAGGATGATATTCCAACGTCAAATTGGGACGATATTGCAAAGTCGGTGAGGAATTATTTGACTTATTCACTGCATAATCTACTAAATAAAACATGCAGCCTTCATCACACGACATCAATGTTAATTTAGGTGCTGTCAAATCCGTTCCGGAAGCAATCACGTAAGTAAATCAATAGTTTCTGTGAGGCTTCATTTAAAATATAGATACTTTTTCTAATAGAACACCAACTACCAGTTCAAAAGCATTAATTATTGTCGTCGCTACTTGTGTAGCAGCTTTTCTTGTGGCTTCAGTTACGATTGTAGTAGCGCTTACTCTTGCATATACAGGACCACTCGCAACAAGTACTCATGACTAATTTTCCAACAATTGCATATCTTATTTTTTGTCCTTCTATTTATAGTATTGAGTGCAACTACTACAACGACGACAACAACAACAACAGCAACACAGATTGTTGCTGCAGGATTCGAGTGCTCATCTTATACAACAATTAGTGATTCAACTCGTTTAACAACAGCCACTGGTGGAAGTACTCGCGATATAAATTACTTCAGCACAACTACGACCTGAACTAGATTTAGTGGTGCTGGTGGAACTCAATTAGCAACAGCTGCTCCAGCTCCAAACCACTGTGGTACTCAAGGTACTGGTTGGTATACAGGCTCATTGCCAGCATCAGGCATCTCTACTAGTGGAACAGTATGTTATGCCTGGGATTCGAATACTTGTAATTATTCAAACACAGTTCAAGTAATAAATCGTGGTTTCTTTTTATGTATGGTGTCTTGTTGCTCCATAGAGCACTTGCTATCGTTATTTTACTGCATAGATAGAAGAATTTAAGAGAATTTTGATACATTTGGTTTTTGTATATTTCTATCGGTATCACATATGATTGAAAATAAATCGTAAAAATTTTAAATTCAGTATAAATTTCGAACAGTATTAAACTGTCACTAGTTTCTATTAGAGTTCGGATCCATCTTTGCAAATCTTGTACAAAATGTTAGGACAAAGAGTGAGAGTTTTTATGCAGGATGTGAATCTTACATAGACTCTGCTAACATTAAAGTCAGTATAAACGGTGTCAGTATGATCTCGAGTAACATTTATGTTCTATCGATTTCAATTTGTCGCTCAGTGTAAGAAACAGAAATGAGTTTTGCTTCTTACGAATCATTGTAGCTTTCAATTGTTTTTACTTCGTTGAAAATGTCAGTAGAAATGTATCGTGAATATTTCTTTGCATTTTATTCCTCTAAAAATATATCGTTTTATGTTAAATTTTCTTTCATTCTATGAAAAACAACAAAAATGAACCTCTCTATTAAATTACTTCAATTCAAATCGTTTAAAACGAAAAATTTCATCCTGGCCGTAGTACTCATTCAATTATTATAAACTAGATGAAGATCTGTTGAACCTGACACTATATATATCTTTATTTTTGTTATAGAATACTTGTACTATGTATGAAAATCGAACATTTAACAAGGTAGATAAGTTGTACACAACGGCGGCGGAACGATTTCAATCTAGGGGAGGCTCAGACTTTTTTTTCAGAGGATGAGGATGATGAGAGGTGAAATTAAAAACAAAAAAAATCTGGTACTAATAGGCGGTCTGCTTCTACAACTTTTTTTCAAATTAAATGAGCCTCCCTAAGCCTAATGGGTCCGCCGCCTATGGTTGTACAGCTCGTTATTATGATATATAATTTTTGTTCTAGAATATTTTTACTTCGGACATCATGAAACATGGTGACATAGACTAGTGCAGGAAAGTATTATCAAGTGCACGTTGTTCTATCTCAATATTTGTACTTGCAATGAGTAAATGTTAAATTGTTCTCCGCAATGCTCTTCTGCACTTTCACAATAAGGAAAAATTCTTCTGTCAGTGTTTCATAAAAGCATGACAACAAGTCTGTATAAGATTTTTCATCGTTTTTATACCTAGAAACTCGTGCTTCTCAACGACATGCATACAATCAGTTAGTTCAGAATTATTAATTAATTATTTATCGTTGTCGCCAGTGTATAGTCATCCTTACTGCAATTGTAGACGCGATACTAATATTTATCGCAACCATTTACAGCCAACAATCATACGCATTTATTATCAATATCTTTATTCGGTTCAAATGTACTTTAGCATACTTCTTAAATATCACCGAAAAGATACAATCATTTCAGAAATATTTCGAGATTTATTTCCTACGCTGTATTAACTGCAATTGTTCATCAAGATAAAATAAATGATTGAGAGATATTTCTTGATATGTGTCACTCTCAATATCGTATCGAAATCAGTAGCATACACATTATAATGTTCAATGCCGATATGCTACATTGTATTGTAATCGATGCGTTGAATCAAGTTGCACACGAAATTAGAATATCAAGTCGAACCTTCGTATCAATTATTCAAACATACTAGATATAACTGTAGCCTGATAGGCATCGATTGCAATGATAAAAGAACTAATTTTTCTATCATACTTATCATTAAGTTCAAGATCATTTGTACCGAAACGAAAGAGACTGAACTTCAATCAACGAGAAATTTTTTTTAATGGCATTTATCGAATATACAAATATAAAACAATATCACATGAATAACTATGATTTATTTGTTGCATCTAACATCTTAGTGTTAATGTATTTCATCTAAATAGATTATATTGTTCATCTTTTTTTCTCGTAACAAGTACATCGTGCGATTGGTCATATCCTATGCTCGTTGGTCTCTTTCTTTTTAAAGTGTCAAGATTTATACATGTATTTCATCGTTTAATATATACGATTTGGTCAGCGATAATGTGTTCGAACATCCCATAGACATTATTTCACATAGATACATGAGAATATCAATCTCTAAAGAAAAACTTCAACCTATCAACGTTGACGGCAAGTAAAGAGTTGACCGCAAACAGCGAACATTCACCGATTAAATGTACATGTTCATTCAACCGGAACTATACAACTCATCTAGATGGAGTAAAACAAAGAAAAAGTGGATAAGAGGGTGAACAAATTCAATAGATAAAGAGGAATTTCAATATTAATATTGATGAATTTTTTTCATAGAAATTCTTAAAAAGAAATATTTTATTATATAGTTCAAATGATAAAAAAAACCGCTCGAATGATTTAAATCTCTCATTTTTCTGTTCAAAGCATATGTAAAAATGAAATTTATAATGAAGATTGATAACCATCTGTGTCCTTTTGCTCTATGAATATGTGTTGGAGAGAGCGAGAGAGAGATACGCTTATTTTTTCGAATAATTAAACGTACAACGACGACATATAATTTCTCCGTGTGAACATATTCTTTACTCATTACATATTCGAACATATAGGGTTTTCACTCACTCTCTCTCTCTTGTTCTAACTGTAGCAATTTTATTCTTCATGGGGACCATTGAATGAGTATGAAATAAGCAAAAAAGAAAACTTCAAATAATAATTATACAAGAGAATTCGATGCGCGTGAATAGGTAAGTGAAGATGTTGATGCTATTGATGGCGATAACATTTTACTAGCATATTCAAGGTGATTTTGATGTATACTTTTTCAATCATGCATTATTTAAGTGTAGAATACAAAAAAATGAAACTATTTGAAGAATCGAACATTCAATATAACTTGAGTAGTTCACACGAAAATGGCTTCGTTTTGTGATTAGACAATTTTTGTAGTTGAACATTATCTTATTTCAGATTTCACCTATTATCTTGCAACTATCATCATGTTTACAACAGCTGCATTCAATAAGCTTCCAATGGGTTTTCAATATCCCGTTCAACAACCACCACCAACGATCTATCAATCGCAATATGGTGGATTTAATCCTCCAATTCCACTTTCGTTTCCGCAAGTTTCTTTATCACGTGGACAATCATTACCGCCAGCTAGTAGACAACTTCCACTATCGAACGGTCAGTTCATTCAAAAGTCGTCTCGACGAAATGGTCAATATCCACCTGCGGGACCAACTCAACCAAATGAACGTCGCCCAAAACATGGATCAAAAAGTCAGTATTTTTCCTAGTTTTCAATATATTTCTAGTATTCTATGATAGATAAAAAACATTCTAAACAACGAAATGTCCCGTCAAATAGTGCAACCGATCAAGGTTTATATTCGGACAAAGAAAAAAATAATCTAAAAAATTCTGAAGATCGTAGTCGAAGTCCATCGACTCTATTGAACAATCTTCCAAAAGAAACTAATCAAGAGCAACCAGCTCAATCAGTTGAAAAAACGAATGGTAACATATCACAAGGTGATACAACAGTTGCCGGAGAAGGACACCAACAAAATCCTGATGAGAGAAAAAACCGTAAATCACGTTCAAAGAAAACAAAAAAACATGATTCTAATGATCCCTATGAACGCAATAATACTTATTTTGAACAACCACCTCCTTTCTATTCTGATTTGCCACCGCAATTGAAAGTAAATATTATACAGCGAACTACAAAACAGTTTTCTTTTTCCTCGATTTTTTTTTAGGTTCACCAACAACCGCTTTATAACAGTTACAATCAAGTATACGACGAATCGACTCGACGTGGCGATGGTTTTCAACAAGAAGTTAAACGCTCAACACGCTTACCACCAGAAGCTAAAAAGAAATTTTTACCACACGAAGATGATCCAAAGAAAGCATATCCAATGGTAGGATATGCTCAAACGCCATTTACGGATGTTCATCCACCATTTAATCCTTATCAATCCTATGCTGCTCGGCCCAATTTCTATGGTCCAACACCTCCGTTCAATGTTCGTCAACCGTGGCCAAATCAAGCAGGGCCTATTATTGTTGAAGAACAAAGAATTGATCGTTTAAGAAATCATATTCATTCATTAGAAAATGAATTACATAAACTACAAAAAAAGCTCAGTAAAGCAGCATTAAATATTAATCATAATGAAACATCAACAAAAGACGAAACTATATCAACACATCGACGATCAAAACGTGAAAATTTCGGATCACCAAGACAAACACCTGTTATTGTGGAATTGAATAACGCAAATAATAATCATAGCCGAGAAGCATCATCGAAAAAACATCGTCATCGAGCTGAAAGTAATAATAGTGAACAACAGGAAAACAATCTTGTTCAACAATCAGACGCAACATCGTCGAACATTCCAGCACGTAGCCAAAGTCCAACTCAACCAAAAACAGAATCTAATGAACGGTAATGTTACAAAAAAAAAGCCAATCCATCTAAAATAGTTTTTCTCTAGTCCACGTTCCGAAGTTAAACAAATACTGGAACCTGAAGTTAAAATTTCAGCACCAGCAAAAAGTTCACTTGAAGAAACAGCTGCACGATTAGCACATGCTGCTGCAGCACATGTTAATGCTCGTCTACAAATTCCACCGCCTCCACCTGTTCAACACCCTTTTGTACCAACACCTGAACAACAACGTCGTGGCTCAACTGTACGTTTACCTGTCAACGGTAGTGTCTCTTCTTCAAGTGACGAAAATCAACAACAGCGCAGTTCATCAAATTTAAATTATAATCAATCAAATAATAATGAAATTACTGATGGCACCGGAAAAAAACATAATCGTTCAGCCGAAAAAATTCTTGATGCATTCGAACGTTTCTACATGAAAGATGGAAAATCAGCAACAAACGCAGTGAAAGTTAAATACATACCTGAAGAAACCAGTACTAATTGTCACCGTCAGCGAAATACAAATAACAATAATCAATGTGGATCCTCAAGTCGAAGTAGTCAAAACTCATCATCGTCATCTTCGTCGTCATCATCATCAACTTGGTCAAGTGCACATGATTCATCGACAGGAAATTTCAATAAAAAAAAAGTAATTATCCAATAAAAAAAAACTTTGCAGTTCCTCTCCGTTTTAGACATGTTCAAAAAATAACTAACAAATTTTCATTATTCAAACGAACGTGAGAATGGAAGCATATACGTAGAACATTTAAATAAGTTCCTGAACGGGTTTTATCAAAACAAAAAAATAATCCAAAATGTTGCTTGGCCTATTTGTGCATAGTTCGACTATTCATAAATTTGCTCATCAATACTACTACTGTAACTTGTTATTATTATATTTTGGTAGATATGCAGTGGTATCTTAAACATGATCTGAATATGAAAAAAGACGATTTTATGAACTATGCGGATATAGTAATTCAGCACAGATCTTTGTTGGATTTGATTAGAATCAGTTTGAGAACTTTTTTAAATATTCTACGTATATTGGTTTGCCGTTATAAAAAAATTTAGAGACAAAACTAATTACTCTATAAAACATCGAAAATAAGGCGTTCTCTCTCGATCTTATTTATTTATTGTATAGAGCTATCAAGTTAGTTTTTTTTTCTTTCTCTTTTCTTTACTTCATAGTTTCATTTGTTTCGTTATTGCTTGATAGTTTTAATCTTGGTTTGTCTTCATATTTAGTTTTTTTTAATTTGTAAACTAGAATAAGTTCTTTAAATAGACTTTCATTTTTATGTATTTATTCAATTTATTTATTATTTAGCTTATGATAATGAATGTTGAAAAAAGAAGAAAAGAAAAATTAAAATAGTCCTTGAAATGTAATCTATAACTGTTTCTGTCGTTGTCTAACTGATTCAATAATTGCTCGGCCGGGCGATTGTCGATTACCTTGTTTGTTCAAAAATTTGTGAACAGGAGGCATGCGGTTCAGCGGTTTGATAAAAGCATCTGGACGAGATCCTACATGTTTGCTTTTGGTACGAATGCTGTTACCGTAAGCAATTGAGGCGAATAAAACCAAGCACGAGAAGACAAGGGTGAAAATTTTTGACAATTGCATTTCGATTGTTTTTCTTGGTCGAGCGAATGAATATCGTCTTGGTTCGATCGTGGAGTTTTATATAGTAGAGAAGAGAGCAATATAAACTTATTCTATCTTATCATTATGATGGTCGAAGGTCGTCATAAAGCAATTTATGTTTCTGAAATAGTATTGTCTTCTGGAAGCTTATCTTTCTGAGTAAGTAATTCAGCATGTTTATAGCTTGGTTTCTATTTGAGAATCACTTGTTTTGAAGTACGTTTTGTCATAAAGTTTTAATCAATACAGATGGTAGCATTTAAAAACAACAAAAAAATGTGATTAATCTGAAATAGAATGTGATGTTCAAGGATGATTTGACTGGTTTGAAAATTTTTGTAGTTTAACTATGCAGCCAGTTAATTAACATCTTCAATAGATTTATCATTTGATTTGTACTGATTGTCAGGAAATGATACGATTTAAAACGACTTCATTGTTGGATAAAATCCATAATTTGAATTCATGGGATATCTGCATAAAAAATTAAGATCGATTGGCATTACTACTTATTACAAAAAGAAAGGAATTTGACTACTCAAAGAAAAATTTATTATTAAATTATAGAATAGTTTTATAAGAATTATCTATGAGATAGAATGAACTCGCGTATCACACTTTCAAAATCCAAAAAAACTTTCTTCAATAATCTGTTTCGAATTTTATAAGATGACTTTGACCAAATTTAACCTTGGGAGAAATCATACTTGTTCGTTACAAAATCGTGTAAACCTTTCAAAGCTATACTTGCTAATAAAATTCTTTTCTTTTATGTCTATTGACTGTCAAGAAACATTTGTGGAATATATACGAAGCAAACTAACGTGAAAATATAATACTTTTCTCTCATGATGCCATTTATAGTTCTGGGACATTTTTCTATTCTATTTTCTAGTTCGTTTGCGTGAATACAGTTCTATTTTAGTTATCGAAGTGACAAGTAAATTGTCTTAATTCACTTTCCTGAATGTTTTTCATGCATACTATATATATTTTTAAGTCTAACGCAACAAACTATTAAATTGGAATTTTTTACAATTTATCACCGAAAATTCATTAGTCTGGGGACCAGCTAAACCTTCAAGATGCATCTCTATCCGTATTTACATTGAGAATATAAATTAACATCAAGTTTTTCATGGCATAATGGAATGAATCCAGATGGTTCTTTTGATACTGATACAAGTATCAAGACATATGAATAAAAAAAGTCTCAATTACTCGTCATTGACATGTGTAAGAATTTATTGAATATAGAATATACATATATATATATATATTAAAGTGAAAAAAGAAAAAAATATTTGAAGCAGTGGTTCATGTCGTGCAACAAAATAAATAATAAAATCTATATTTTGTAGTTTCTAGTTTCTTGTTGTTGAAAATTTAGAATGATGTTGTAATGATTGCTATGACTAAGATAAATAATGAATAATTGACTTTTGTTGTTGAACTTAAAATTTTCGGACAATTTAGATCCGATGTCCAATCGTCGCTGCCAACGCAATTATTACAAACGAACAATCCATTCGGATCAAATGTGTTTTTGATTGATTTCAATTGAGCGTAAATAGCGCTGCTACCGAAAAACGTTTCTTGCCAATTCAGTTCATTAGGATTAGCTTCATTTAGGTAGCAACTTCCCTGTGTACTTGCTGATAATGTATTCAACATGCCTGTTCGATTTGCGAGTAGTTGTATCACATAGTTTTTATTAGCCGCAGATGTAGTATCTAACCAAGGTTGAGCGCAGACCATATGAAGAAGCGAACTACGCCAACCTGGATTGACACTATTATTAAAATTTGATACATTAGAGACTTGTCCACCGGCAACTAAATGCCCGAGAAGACTTGATCCCATTGTAGATACACCTTTCGCTTGAACAAACACGCTTGCGACTTGACTTGGTGAATTACGAATTATACTTTCAGGAATAAGTCGTGAGCCAAGTAAGACGTCAAAACCGGTAGGATTATTTGGTGCTAGTGCGACAGTAAAAAAGTTAAAAAATGAGGGGAGCGTAAAAATAGTAGAGCCTCCAAAGTCTAAGTCGCTATTGTTTGCTACAAATTGATTAAGTATAGTGCTGACTGCATTCGAATTTCCATTAGGTACGATAAATATACCAGTCAGATTTAGATCTGTCATTTGGAAATAACCAGACCACCCGGCATCGGCTACTGTTGATAATAATCGAACAAAGCTTTCGATGAGTGTTGCATAACGAGTTTGATTTGGCGCAGTGACTCCATATGCAGCAGCAACGATGTATGGAGATGGAAAAGTTCTNATAACTGCCGAAAGTACAACCGCATAAGTACCGCCACCACCACCACTTAATGCCCAGAATAGACTAGCATTTTGACATGGGCTTACTGTTTGGCGCTCGCCATTTGCCAGTACAACATCATATTCAAGCACTTGATCGGCAGCTAAACCTTTCCAACGTGATAATGGACTGTGTCCGCCACCTTGTAGATAGCCACCAACGGCGCCGACTGAAGCTGCTGCTCCTCCTATTGCAGTCAAATTGAAGCCATCCAGCCAGCTGTAAACTTCAGCCCATTGGGCGCCTGCACCTATACGAGCAGCATTCGATATGTTTTCGCGGCCACACCATGAGTACTGATTAATAATAGTCATGTTTTTCATATAATGAACCCATAGAAGTAGAGATCCAGCTGCGGCAGATCGGCCTAGATAATCGTGTCCTGTACTCTTGATGACTAATCGAATATTATTCACAGAAGCAAAGCGTATCGTTGATTGAACCTGTTCAGGTAGTGTGGCATTGACAGCCATCACAGGTACAGCACCTTGATTACACGTCGTACTGTTCGTAGTAATTGAACACGAAGTATTTTCCCAATTATAATTTTGCATTGCACCAGCTTGATTACTACGCCAAAATCCGTCCGACCAGAGAATTTTTGTTATATTGCAAAGATTGGCATTGTATGTTATTCCGTTACATACGGCAGCTGATGGCATTGGGCTAAGAAGACATCCACCAACCGATTGGTTGAAATTATCCCATTGGACAGAGCTTGGCCAACATGAAGAATTACTTGCAAGACAACGACATTGTTGTCCTATTTAAAACAAAAACATTTTATTGTGTGATCAGTCAACGATAGACACTTGTTTTTAAACTAATTACTTACCACAAAGTGCTAATCGTTGATTTAAAATGTACACGCCAAAGTATAGAACAACATAAATGAAGTTTGTATGCATGATGAGCAAAATTTCTGTTAGTAGATTTGCTTGTTTTTCAAATTGTATATATCAAGTTTATCTAGGTAAATAAATATATACAGGAAGAAAGAACATCTAGTACTTTTATATTCACTCGGCTAATATCTTACTGTTAACGATAATATGCGTTTACGCCAGTCTCAATGTACGTCATTACTATCGTCAAAAGTTGAAAACAAATTATGTAAGCGTACAAAAACATAGCTACTGGGAAAAAGAACTATTTGATTATACAATGTACAAAGAAAAGTACATCTAGTCCTTGAAATCTTTTCATCTCACTCACAAGCAGGAATCTCGGCAAGATGGTCCCCGGATAGTTTCTCCCCGGGCACTTGCTCTCCGGACATTTGCTCCCCAGACACTTGCCCCCTAACGGTATTTAACAAAAAATGTTAATCAGCACGAGATTAAGATATAAATTTATTCATTTGAGTGTATGGGTGTATTGGTGTGAGTGTATCAGTGCAAGTATGGACAAATGGTTATCGTCTTCGCTTACTCACACCCACACACCCACAAATAAATAAATTTATATCTTAATCTCGCGCTGATTAACATTTTTGTTAAATACAGTTAGGGAGCAAGTGCCCGGAGAGCATCTTGCCGTTTACCCACAAGCACACATACACAACAGTTTAAATGAATATCATACTCTCGCATAGTTCCTACTGATTATCTCTATCAA
>OENM01001163.1:0-21292 GCA_900239745.1 Rotaria magnacalcarata | reverse complement strand
CATAACTTCCAGTCATATAAACTTCGAGATGAATTAAGAAGAAAATAGAAAGCATGATGTATATTTCAAGGTAAATCCTTTATTTTCTTTATAGTTCTTTGTATATATCTGGAAACGTCTCAGAAAGGAGCAAACAAAAACATAACAACGCATTCTTTTTACAACTTCTTGAAGTCTAAGTCACACGAAATATCAGATGAGCACATTTGTTCTAGAAGAAAAATTATCATCATAATTTCAGCGGTCGTTGACTAGAAAGAGAAAAACAATGTTTATAACAAACTTGTTTTGTCGCGTAAACTAAAAAATAAAAACACCGCTGAGCTAATAGAATACTTTTTTGACGACGCCTTTAGAATAGCAATCGGACCAACAAATCTTCGAAACCGTGAATAATTTCATGTCGAATTTCGTAGCTATGCTTTTCTTCTTGTAAATTTTCGATCATATCTTGCATCTGAATGTAAAAAACAATCGCAAAGTATATGTGTATTCGTACAAATAATATTATTACGAAACCTTGCATTTGCATGTTTTCTTTAATATGTCAATAATTGCTATTGCACACGTACCTATCATTCACTTGTCCTTGCACAATTACTACATAATAGTCTTTCACTCTATTGAAGAAAATATTTCAAACGAAAATAAATTCCATTCATACCTACTAAAATTGACTAGTCTTTTATGAAATATGTTTTGCGAATCAAATCATCAGGATTGATACGAAAAGAAATTTTCTATCATTAAGATATCTAATTAGTTTTATCAAAAATATGTTTTAGTAAAATTTTGTTTTCATTTTCAATTTGACTTTTACTTGTTCTTGATGAATAAGTTTGCTGGCGTGTCAATAGAATAAATATTTCATAATGTTTGCATTAAGTAAAATTTTCTCAGTAATTTGCTAAATTATTCTGTATTTTATCATGTACTTAAAATGGTGCCTAGAACTTGAAATCGCAGATATCTGTCTACGACTATTCTATTGAATATTCTGATTATATTTCCTGACAATAGTCAGACACTTTCTTTTTCGAGGATTTTATTATAAATGAAACAGGTGTCTTTAGTTTACAAACATTCGTTGTAGCTTTGCCTTATTAGATGTCGCTTTTATTCAAACATATTTGTTAATTAACAATAACAACTAAAAACATAGAAATCTAATCAGTAAATACGTTCGTTTTGTTTTGTATGAATAACTAGTGGACCTACATTATTTTGTAAAACCTTGTCATGGTGCAGATAATATTTACTTACAGTTATTCATTGAAATATTGTCAAAAGACATAATTATTTCTGTATTAGTTTCCTTCTTTCATGTTAATAACAAGTCTTTCGCTCCTTACCCGTATATGATGAAAACATTCCAGTATGCATATGCGTAACTGTAAATTACTTGATAGATGAAAGCAAGTTTATGTAACACACATGCACAATGTCTATTCAACTGAATTCACATTTTAAAAACTTTTAAGGGAAAAAAAACTTATTAGAACTCTGGATTCAAACAATATTGCGTTGTTCGTTTTGGTTGGTTGTAAATAGAGAGAGAGAAAAAAAGGAAAAGGATTGCATTAATAATTGTGCTAAAGCGTTTATGTAACTTTCTGTTGAATAGCGCAAGCAAACAGAGAACCATTTCTCGTTTTATGAAGATTAAACTATAGTTAACATCGAATGGTTAGAGTGTTTGGTGTATTTAGTCATGTGCTAACAAAAAAATGTTGCTTGAAGTTAACGAAAAGAATCCACTTATTAAGTTGTTTTCAACTATGTTGTTATGCGGAGACATACATTCTTGAGAATAATGTGACGAAGACAAAATGAAACAAAAATGATCAAATGTACAACATCAGAGATCTCAAGTTGATGGATCAATAAGACCTCATACAGGGTGAGGATGTAGAGACTTGTAACACTATAGTAATGAAGCCTGATAATCTCTCTCATCCACACTTACACCTTTGAATTGATGGATATTTCTAGTAAGTCTCTCTCTCTCTCTCGCTGTTTTTCGATGCCAACAGAGGTATTGACACACATTGTACGTTCGATATTGAGATCTGGAAAAAAATATGCAAAATTATACTCAAGTGTAAATGCACATGCATCATGTAACCCTTATCATCTGTGATTATCTGTGATGTAAAAGTATTTAACATGTTCGATATTATCCATTTGAACATTTGTTTTTGCTCTTCATTTGGAGAAAAATCGAGTTCATTCATACTTCGTTTTCGCAGATGAACATTTTACCCTCATCCGATCATATCATGAACCGTGACTACATTAAAAATAGTATGGAACCTTATTATCTGCTAAGAATCGAATATTTTCTAATGGAACTCAGTCATCTAATGATCCAAAAGTCTTTGATTAAAAGCCATAATACCGCAGATTAGTGAATTGTCGTTATGAAATTGTGCATGGGCGCCGATTCCACCTCATTGACTGCAACGTTTTATAGCAAGTCCATTGAAACTCTGTCTATTATGCTCTTCCCTATAGGGGCTTTCACAATGAAATTTGTTGGCGTGTTTCACCAGTTGCGTTCATTATCTTATATTTAATAGCAAAATATGTTTCGAAAACATTCATTTCTCGAGCATTCAAAACTTTTTGTACAAATATGGGGTTTTGCAAACTGAATTTGCCGATAGTCCTGCTCTGCGAGTACCAACTATTCAGAACTACTCTTAAAAGTCAATCGACATACTTTAGCACTACGTTGACTTGCAGTATTGCCCTTACATACACTAATGTGTACAATAAGAGGATCCATCAGTTTTGTTGAAAACAGCTTCTTCGTCTGTATTTTTTAGACCAACTAAGTTATACTGACCATATACGACTGTTGTCATTGTAGATGAATTTATCTATGACGAAAGGACCTCACAACAATAAAGATAGGACATTGTTTACATAGGTTTGGCCATTGTGCAAACAGACTTCTCATTATTACCAAATTGAGATCAAATCTGATAAACTTGTTCATGTCTGACTTATTTAAATATTTTAGCAGTAACCATAATGATCCTATCTAGTGTTTAATATAATTTTGAATGCAAATGTGAAAATAGCGATGTGTATGCCACCGATTGCTCAAGTTTCTTCAATAAATATTTTATTTTTTATAGTAGTAATACACAAAAATGCATTAACGCACAGCTCTTAATATTGTAGCCAAACAAAAAATTTTGCCATGATTCATTTCGGCTGACTCTGTACGAATAGCACGTGGTTGTCGCTGGCCACATATAAATATGACTTTGAACCTTGGACGAAGCTCAGGCAATGAGAAAACACTGGCAATAGGAATAGACATAATAACATGTGGAGTAAACTAAAGACTAGAACCGTAATAATCGAGAACTTCGTCACTCAATTGTATACCCGATATAAAACAAGTGTATAAAATTATAACTGGAGAATAAAAAGCAATAAAGATCCTTGAAATGAATAGTAATTGAATTGCCATTTTCCGATAATTCTACCACCTAATTCGTTGATGCATGCGAAAATTTTGTCATAAGACACATACAGTAAGAAGAAGACTAAATCCTACAATACTGAAAAACGGTACTATATTGTTCAGAATACTATCGAATCTGCCGATTGTTGGGTTATAAAAATGACAATAAGAATGGCCACATCGAATTATGTTGTAATCAAGTGGTTGCTCGCAAGTTATAAAGGCGAACATGCAAAAGTAAAATATCAGAAGATATAAAAGGAATATTATTAAAGGAACGTAATGAATGTAAAAGCGCTTCCTTTCTGTTGTTACCCATCTGTCATGAAAAATAAGAATATGTCGTTCAATCGATGGCCGTGCTACTAGAAATGATACTGTAATAAATCTAGCCACATCCGGATATAACCCATAGGAGACAAAAAGTTGGCGTTGATATTAAAATAATACGAACTCGATAGGTATAAACAAGCCATACAACATCGGTCAATTCCATGATCCGAGTGAGACAAATAATCACAATAATGACATGATTGTTCAAAGTACGGCGAAACACTCGATCGACGAGACGATGATAGAGAACGAAAATAGAACATACGATCGATGGGATTAGAATAGGAATATACAAGCAAAAACGAATATTTGGAGGAATTGGCATTAGAATAAATGATCGCAGAAGAAAAAACACATCATAATTAATTAAGCTAAAATATATTCTACAAAAAACGTACGATCAGAAAATTCTAATAATTATCAAATCTATATCGAGTGGCGCACTTTCATTTCATTCTGTCGAACACCTGAAATACAGCTACAATATTTTTATTTTAGTTAAGACGATAAATAAATTATTCTAGTGACGAAGCAGTAGCAAGATTATCATGTAACTAATAATTCAACCCTGATTTAGTATTTTATTTTGTCATAGATTAAATCACAGAAGCCTGAGATTATCAAATTCCTACAATAGAAGTGAAGTAGTCCGCGTCGGCAAATAGAAATTTTTGATTCTATGATTTTTCTCTGGTATTAAAAAAATTAAAACAGAAACGGAAAATAAATAGGCGTTATTCTTACTAAGCGACCTGCTAAAACATCAAAATAAGTTTTTTGTGTGCTTGGCAGCCTCGAACAAACCTGAATAATCTGTAAAAAAGTTTGACGTCTTTAATAACGCGTGGATGCGGTCAGTGCAACCATTATGCCTCATGAAATATCACAATTTTTTATTATCATTAATAAATGGATAATTCATGTACGTCCAACAAAAATAGAATAGTGTAATTTACATCATTTTTGAACGAAAACTGTAAAAGTAAAATATGAATGTTTAAATAAACAAGAACAAAATGTTACTGCTCGACAGCAATTACACACACGTGCCTGACAAATAACCGAAAAGGTATCGAGTCTAGTCTCTAGTTGAAGCTCTCATTTGAATACTGCAAACAATTAGTATGAGATTAAAAAAGAAAATAGCGAAGTTATGTGCTGCTGCACAATGATATTTTAGCAGTAAGGCAGCATCACCATGAAATCGTTGTGTTTTATATATTTCCAGTGAGGGATAGTGTGCTATGAATATAGGAAATTCACTATATTGTTGCTGTCTTAAAACAAAAACACTGTCGGAGAGCTCAACTAATGAATTCACATGAAGCTATCTGATAATAAATAACTTCACCAATTATGACATATTTGAAAACACTTTCCTTAGATAGTTTTGATAACGTACTTCTGCCTATTTGAGTAGAAAATTTTCAAAAGATCAAAAAAGGAAAATGACATCGTGTCAGTAGTTCGATATGGTGAAACAAGCGAACGACATGCGTTCTCAAATTGTCTGCCTTTAATCTTACATCGTGCATATATTGACAAGAGCTGGCCTCTGATTGCACTTTTTTTTTTAAAATATAGGAATCCTTAGAGGATCAAGGTTGTCAAAAATATAGGATGTTTTATACATAGTTTCTGTTGAATTGTTTTGCTGTTTTTTAACTGCTCTGCTTGAAAATCGTTTTAATGAAGCTGCTATAAACAGTTCAACCGTAGCCAAGATCCTTATGTAATTTTTTCTACTGAAATAAGTCACTAATTCGAGGATCATCATAAAAGTTTTCTCAAATTGATAAATAACAATAAAGTAGATCATAAGCTTTGAAAAAAAAATGCATGAAAAACACAAATACTATTCTCATAAATTAAAGGAGGCGTTTCATATTACGGATATGACTTCCCAAAAAATCTCAACCTAATTTTATTGTCCTGATAAGCAGCATTCATTGCTTATTATTTTCCCTAAATTTATTTTGTATTTTATCATAACTCAAATTTTTCTAGTAATAAATAAGTGTAAATGAAAATGCATATACACAGGATGGTGTAAAATTTCACGAACCCAGGTAAAAATTGGTATTATACGATTGAACATGCATTGACAACTTCTCATTTTTTTTGTAGTTAATTTCCTCACAATTTTATCATCAATATCGTCAGTAGTTGGAGTTATAATATGGAAGCGTGAACACTATTGGATATTTACACTCGCTGATCAAGTAAACGCCATTTTTAGCAATCTAGTCATTTCTATGGGAATTGCGCGTCCTTTGTGAAGAGACCCTTCTTGTATAAAGAGAGTAGAGACAAAAATGATTTTGTATTCTGCATTTCCACGAGTAAAATTGTTCATTACAACTTATCAAGAGGTAAATGATCTTTACTGATTAAATACATGTTGCGATGACGAAATTGTGCTGGTTGATGGTAACATCGACCTGCCACAGCGACACTTTTCTAAAATTAAAATGCACTATCGATCTATTGTACGAATCTATGCTAAATAACGTGTAGTCAAATACCATGTTGCAAAAGACAAACTCTTTTTTTTTCTAAAATTCCCCGTCTTTTGAAAATTAAGATGATGAATAGGTTGCTGATGTCATCTTTTCCAATAAGAACGATCTGTTTATGCACACTATACAATCACATTACGTTTTTCTAAATATCACTTTTCGGTGAGTAGCACTCTCAACATTCAATAAAATCAGGAGATTATAAACGAATGGGCTTCTTTTTTGCAAGCTGATTCTTCACAACTATGTGTATGCTAGCACTGATTGTGTTTTTCCAGTTTTATCCGTCATTGTTGAACATTTATATTTTTTTAAACTGAGAATGATATGTTTCACCATCATAGGAATAGACATCATCTCTTATTGAGAAAAAGAGAATCACCAGACAGTATGCTTTTTAACAGTAGCACTGGCAGATCGTTGTCTCCAACAATCTGCACAATTTCGTCATCGCAACATGTAGCGAGGAAAGTTGTGATAAGTTTCATTTTAGATAGTAAGAATAAGAAAAAAAAGAATGAAAGCTAAGAATGGTTTATTCCTTCTGGAAAAAACATTCTGTTGAATATTGTTCGCGTAGAGATGAATCGCGGAACTTGAATTTCGAGTCGAAGCTATCCTTGATAAACAGGTAAGGAAAAAATCTATTTAATTTCTTCTAAAATAGAAAGTTTATTTCGATGTTGATAATACCATGGAAGATAAAAGTAATGTACTTACATTGTCTAGATTTAGTGAAATAACTTGAAGAAGATTTACCGAAAAACAAAACCTAATGAAAAAACCTAAAAGAAAAACAAAAATAGTTAAATTTGATGATAGTACTGAAAATCAACTAATTGATTCAAATCCATATCACGAGAATGACAGACTACACGAAATGGTACATGTTATATAGTTCAGTGTCTTACATCTTAAATGACACTGAATAATCAAAACTTCACGAATAAAAGAAAATATTTCTAATGGATCAACAAACAGATTGGACTGTCCTTCTGTGGTAATTTTTACGATCAACTTTTTTCACTTTAGTTATTCTCCAACCTTGTAGTTATCAATAAGTATTTTAAAGCAATTTGATGTGAATATCATATTTTCTGTTCAATTAAAAGATATGTGCGTTTTCCAACAAGCGCAATTTTCAATTTGTAGGCATTACAACAAGAATCGTATTCATTGATGAAAAACATATTATATAACTACAATAAAACAATCGTACTCTTCATATGCAGTAATTCACAACATCTAACTAAATTGAAATCTAACTGTAGGGTTAATTAATCATTTTACATATCTATGTATTCATGAATAATGTGAATCCGAAAAGGATATGTTTAAAATAGTTTTTTTTAAATTTTTACTACATCTATTTCATTACTTTTTTTTTGTTCTAAGTTCGATAGGTGGTAGGTTCGACTACTCACGCTTATCTCATTGACTAGTGTTAGTGTTGATACAAACTGATTATTGGATGACGATTACATTAAATCAAACACGTTTAACTACAATACTTGTAACCATTCATGTTTATTTACTATAAGGGTTAAGGTCATGAAAGCGATGCAATTCATCCCGATTGTTTTTGTTCTAATAGTTACTTTTATTGAAATGAAAATCTATCGAAATTTGAACGAAAATATTATTAAAGAAAGTAATGGCAGTAACATTTATTATATTTTTGATGAAAATTCAATTTGAATAAATAAATGCCTTGTTGAAGAACAAAATGTTTTCTTATTGGGTTTTTGGATCTAGAAGCGATTAGAGATCATTTTACTGATTGAAATATTTTTTTCGATACTTTCAATAATGAACATTATTGAAAAACGTGTGTCGCGTATATGTTACACTGAAAAAAAAGGTACTTTACCGAACCTAAAAAGGTTTCGCATTTTGAAACGAATTCTAAACCTTTTTACGATACTGTACCGAACTTTGAAGGTTTCGTAAAGTCACACGAAACCTTTTCAATTTTGGCAAAAACCTGAACATAGTTTCGTGTGACTTTACGAAACCTTTAAAGTTCGGTACAGTATCGTAAAAAGGTTTAGAATTCGTTTCAAAATTCGAAACCTTTTTAGGTTCGGTAAAGTACCTTTTTTTTTCAGTGTAATAAAACATTTTTTTTGATCATTTTCGTTTAATATCATACGACATTGAAGAGATCTAAAATTTTAACGAGACAAGAAAAAAACAAGAATAAATTCTTTATTGTATAAACTAAAACTTACTCGACTTGTTGATCACTAGTATCTGTCATTACTAAAGATGCCAGCTGACAATTAAAATACTTCATTACAGGCATGAGCAAATAAGTAATGACCTAATTATAGATTTTGAAAATTGAAGTAGACTTTTTACATGAGCTCTTTTAAATTATTTTAGTAAACCTAAGGGATATATGTGTGTTCCACATTTTAGTCTCAAAGGGGCTGCGCTAGGAAGCTTTTTTAATTATTTGAAGATATTTTCAGAGAGAATGATAAAATTAGATCCGACAAAATAATCTTGTAGTGACCAAAACGATGCATGGCAAAATGGAATCATTCAGAAAGAACTCGATACATCGATACATTATGATTTTCGCTCGCGAAGCCTACCAACTGTATTGAACATTCAAGAAACTCACTTTTTGGATCAGGATATAAAGAGTATATGAATAACTATTTCGAGTTCATTATCAAATATTTGTGACCATAATTAAGAGCATCAATCGCTTCAAAATGGAAAAGAAACAAATGAACCTATTCATTCGTAGTCTCATGTCTGAGAAATACTTTGGAAGAAAGAACAATAGGACGTTATTCATTATCAGGGCTATCAACTATTTACTATTAAATATATTTCACTCCAGTCCGACTCAACAACATCTTCAGATAATCCGATGTTCGGAATGAGATATCATAGGTACGAAAATTCTGATGTTAAGTTAGGCTAAACAACTAGGCACATGTTGAAGGATGAATCTACTTTTTTTTATCACTGCCAAAAGGTTTTTGAAAATTGTTTTTCAGTGAAAAATCGCATTATCAACTCTTGCACTTCAAATATTGACATGAAGACTTTCTTTGCATATTTCTACGCTGAAAAAGAGTAATTCTGTTTTATACTACACTAAGTATTGAGTTGGGTTGAGAATAAAGAAAAATTTTCTTTTCTTTTTATTGTTTGAATACCCATCAATAATAACAACACGATACGAAAGCCTGAAAAATATTTTGTAATGTTATAAAAGAAAATGAAAACGAAAAAAACCTGGATTTCTAACGTCAATAGTCGTAAAAAGGCAAACTTGGGATCTATTTAAAAAAATCAATGATAAATGATAAATCACATCAAATATGTTTATTATGAAATAGATATCGAGCGCTTTAGTAGATTCAAAGATATTTTACAAGTATAGTGTATAATTTGCTAAGACGTTTTTCGGTTAGGTTATGAAATCAATCCAATACATTTGCAGTTGCTTGACGTACTTTCATAATACAACTTCAAAACTCTAATAAAAATACACGAAGAACCCTTGCTATTTATGATACAAGTAATGAATGATATCATAAACCTTCAGTTGCTTTCTTTTCTCGTGATATCGATGAAATATCAGTCAGTCATTTGGTCAAAGGCAAAGAGTTTTTACGTAGAGTATTAATTTTAATTCAAATGAACGATTGTTTACAGATATTCAAACGATGATAAAATTCACTGGAATAGCTCATTCAACGTATTTATTGATGTTTCTTATCTATCTAAGAATAATATGTTCCTATGATCAGACTGGATTATCAACTGATGAAGGCAATGATGTAGACGTATACAAACAATATATTCGCGGTAGACTTCGCAACTATATTAAGTATAAGTCAGTAATTGATTCTGGCTCTGACCACGATACACGTAAGAATATTATTATCTTTCGAATTTGAACTTATTCGTTCAAATTATTTGGCTAAATGTTATACGCTTGTTATCAGCAAGACAGCAGCGTGATGGAATGACAGCAGAACGGAGCAAAAGATATCCCCCTTCGCATGGAATCGAACCATGCACCTCCTGCTATCCGGGCAGGCGTATTAGCCACTGTACTAGAAAGGGTGTCTCTACTCCGCCTTACGATAGAATGGGAACAATTCGATCGTAACACTAAAGATAAGCTAAATTTTTGAATTTCTAGGAAAATCAATCAATACAAGTATTAGGGGTTTCGTTGTTCTCCCTTCTTGTTTATTGGAACTCGAAAAACTAACTACAAAACAAACAACATATATATCTCTCTCTCTCCTCCGTTGAGAAGACAACATATATATTTATAAATTTATATATATGACGATAGATGTGGTGGGTGATTCAAGGGGGGAAAAGCGGACTTCTGTACTTCTGAAGTACAGAAGTACGAAGAAGTACCAAGAAGTACAGAGAAGTACAGAGAAGTACAAGAAGTACGAGAAGTACAAAAATGTGCTACGACAGCTATATAGATACATGAAGGTGAATAGAAATTTCTTCAAATTTATTTGAAAGAAAAACTCTAATCGGTACAATAAATTAAAAAGGATTGCTATTATATTTGCGGCTGGATTGAATGACTCGAGAGAGTCGATCATGTGCCAAACTCATGTTTTTTCAGTTAATAGTCAACAAGCGGATTCTTTATGAATAGACAGGTTGATTCATCTATTTTTACTAGTTTTTTTTAATGTCTGCTGTATTTCTAGGAAACATCAGTAGTTTTTAATCTCTATATCCTTAGATAGAGCATTGATTAAACTATCTAACTGCATGGGCTTCGTTTGTGTTAAGTAGAGGCGCTATCTACGTTCACCACCTCCCTCCTTCATTCTTCTTTTTCTCTTTCCATACAGCTGAATAGTGTAATCAATGCTCTACTTAAGCGTATAGAGATTAAAAACTAATGACGCTTCCTAGAAATACAGCAGATTGTAAAAAACTAGTAAAAATAATTTAATCGACCTGTATTTGTAACTATCATTAATCTTTAGCTTAAAATAAGAATCTCGTCCATAAGTTTCAATTTCATCAAAAATGCAGTTTAAGGTGTAAAAGATGCATTCGAAAAAAAGGACATTTTTTCTGCACAATTCTGGACGTCCAAAATTTTGTAACACTCTATATTTTGGATATATCTCGGCATTGATAGGAGATAACATCTTGAATTTTTTCCGAAAGACGTGCCGTCAAAAGCTCTATAGATCTCTATGACTGAATCCCTATTAACCTGTTTTTCTTACAATGAAAATGAACAACCTACATAATAGTTTCTCGTCAGATCATATTAAAAATGTTTGAGATTATATTTTAATTCGCCAGCAGAGTTGGTCCATACAGCTTTTGTAGAACGTACAACAGCACATCTATCTAAAAGAATCCAATGCTCTGTTATTTTNGAGGCGCTATCTACGTTCACTACCTCCCTCCTTCATTCTTCTTTTTCTCTTTCCATACAGCTGAATAGTGTAATCAATGCTCTACTTAAGCGTATAGAGATTAAAAACTAATGACGCTTCCTAGAAATACAGCAGATTGTAAAAAACTAGTAAAAATAATTTAATCGACCTATATTTGTAACTATCATTAATCTTTAGCTTAAAATAAGAATCTCGTCCATAAGTTTCAATTTCATCAAAAATGCAGTTTAAGGTGTAAAAGATGCATTCGAAAAAAGGACATTTTTTCTGTACAATTCTGGACGTCCAAAATTTTGTAACACTTTATATTTTGGATATATCTCGGCGTTGATAGGAGATAACATCTTGAATTTTTTCCGAAAGACGTGCCGTCAAAAGCTCTATATATCTCTATGACTGAATTCCTATTAACCTGTTTTTCTTACAATGAAAATGAACAACCTACATAATAGTGTCTCGTCAGATCATATTAAAAATGTTTGAAATTCTATTTTAATTCGCCAGCAGAGTTGGTCCATACAGCTTTTGTAGAACGTACAACAGCACATCTATCTAAAAGAATCCAATGCTCTGTTATTTTCTTATGTCGAGATATATGCAAAAGAACAATGTCTTCCAAACATTTTCCGTATGATGGGAAGTGACACTATCATGGAGGCTGTTCATTTTGATAATACGAGAAACCATGAGAAGAGGCAAAAAAGGAATTCAATTATACAGATATATAGAGCGTTTCACGACGCATTTTGTGGAAAAATTCAAGATTTTGTCATATATCGCAGCCGAGATATATGCGAAATAAAACATGTTACAATATTACGAATACCCTGTCAAACACGTACAGAAAAAAATGTCCCTTATTTTCTAATACAGCTTTTATATCAAGGGGGAACAAATTGATTTCCAGTAATGGAAATCATTATCAAGCATTCAGGATATGAATAACGACGGAAATCTGATTATAGACTGTTGAGAACCACGAGAAGCCATTAGAAGCTGTTAGAAATCAATGGAAATCAATTCAAATCGCAGAAATTCTTCAATTATACAATTGAAAATAAAATCTGGATTTCTATTGATTTCTGATGATTTTTTACTAATTTCTTCTTTTTCCAGAATTTTCAATATTTTTAGTGACTACGCTTGATTTGTATTGATATCTCATAATTTTTCTTCATTTCTAAACATTTCCAATGACTCCTATTGATGTGCAATGAACACATCAAAACTGATTTCCAGTAATAAAAATCACTGGAAATCAAGGAAATCAAAGAAATCAGTTTGTTCCCCCTTATTTTACACTCTAAACTGCATTTGATGTTTTATGTAAATACACCAAAAGATGCAGCGTGCCCTCCTTTCTCACTATATATAGTAGATTAATATATAAAAGAAGTATAGTAATAAAAATAAAAATATGTCCAAGCGGGAAATCAATTGAGGTGCGCTGTAACTATTAAAAATAAATTCCATAACAATAGCATTAATATGACGTAAAAGTGAAAAAAATGAATATATTATTGAAATACCAAGAAGTACCAAGAAGTACAAAGAAGTACAAAGAAGTACCAAGAAGTACCAAGAAGTACAGAGAAGTACAAGAAGTACAGAAGTCCGCTTTTCCCCCCTTGGGGTGACTAGATAAAAGAAGAAAGAAATGACATAATAGTATGTGAGGGTAAGCCCGTAACAACAAAATATGGCTCTGAGGTATAGATCCATATTCATGCTTACAATTACAAACTATCTACTTGGTATATTTCAATCTTGTTTCTCCTTTTGAATTTGATCCCATATACAAAAGTGCGATAAAAATATGATCATATGCTTGAAAAAGTCTGTCACTGAGTTTGGAACGTTTTCAATGCATGATACTGGTAATCAGCTGACTGGAGAATGTCTTCTTGGCATACCATAGTACGTACTAAATCTAATGCGAATAATTTATATTTCCAACGAATTTTGAGACCTTCGCCTGAATAAAAGAAGCCACAAACATATATTGTCTTTTCTTGACTGAGTTGTACAAAAACGTTTAACTTTGTTGACTCACTTATAGACTATAAAATATATTGGTGCATAATATTATCAGAATATCATGCTCAGGAACTATTCCAATACAGCAGTGCATTGATTAGCATTCGGTATGATTTCACATTTACAATCTAAGGATCCCTTCTGTTTATCTCCACTCTTTCTCAGTATAGTTAGCATTAGAAAAGTGACCGAATTGGTCCTACTTTTTCAATGACTCTTTCGATATAAGCGAGAGTTAGTTGCCACCTCATTTGCAACCAACCATCAATATGTATAAAGCATAAATCTTTCATAAACACCACTCTCATTTCACGCCGCTAATGATACATTCTGTATACATCATATCCAACCGGACTCATTTCTCTGGAAACGTAATAATTTCTGCAATAATATCCCTACAACGTGTCCCCATATCTCTCGACTAGTAACTCAACAGTCCATTTAGATCTAACAACTGACTCGATCGTTTCCCAACAAAAATCAGCTACAACCATAGAAACAACTATTGACAATGAACCAGGTTATCGTACTAGCGTGAATCCATACACCAGACTAAACAAAGGAGTACTACAGCCTATCAGCGATACTTTGGACGATTCCACAATAAGTACACGTTCGCAACGCTTAGAAAATTCATCCATGATCAATGTTTCTACAACAACCGACAGCAACACAGGCTGTTACACGGTTTGCTTTTCTACAACAACGGCTATAGTTCCTACTGCTTCTACAACAACGACTATAGTTCCTACTGCTTCTACAACAACGGCTATAGTTCCTACTGCTACTACTACATTTACTGATAGTTGTAACGATTCCATCGAAATATTACAAGGCGATACGTGCATTTCGAAAAACATTCTGCAGGTTTAAAAGTGTGCTATGATTATCAGTTTTCTATTATTTTCTCTCTCTTACAGATGTCTGCTGTGAATGCTTTACGTAACGCAACCGCAAATGCAAACGCAACAGCTGATGCGCTCTCCTTGTATTTCAATTCCATTGCGAGCCCTAGTGCATTGTCAGATTCTCAATATGTTTTGTCTCCTGATGATATTGACAGTTATGTTGATAGACTGAAAAATGTAACTTTGATGCGAAATACTAAGGCATCCTTTATTCTAGCTCAAGATATCAGTCAATTTGCTAATATACGGAGAGTTGGTGCTACATTTACACGTGGTATTGGTGGCGCAGGTGTTGGCATCCCAAATGGGAGTGATACTTTGAGTTCCAATGCAACAGCTGCAGCTTTGCTTGAATCAAAATCACTATCAGATGTGAAATCGTTTAGTATGTTGATAATTGATAGCCCTAATACATACAGAAATATTGATAATTCTACGAAGCGAAATCTGGTATCATCAGTTATTGTTGCGTCACCGCAAAGAAATATTGCTTCATCAAACGCAATTAATATTGCTCTATACTTTCGAGTCCTACCGGAGTTTGAACCTAAGGTTCCCGCAGATTATTTTTGTTCATTTTATGACACGAACACTCAGGCATGGAATGAATCTGGTTGCACACATCCTACGTATAATGAGTCGCTGGATAGATATGAATGTAATTGTAGTCATACCACTACATTCGCTCTTGTTTGGTCGCCAAAAGTATGCCAGTGCAGTAGTTCTGAAGTACTGTTACCCAACTGTACATGTGTTACAAAACCAAATGGTCAAGTCTGTTTGAAAGAAGTTATAATTTCTCTCATCTACTTTTTCGTTTTAGGAATGGGCAGTTGAAGCATTGAAAAATGCAACAAATTCAAATGTTACTGCCGATGCTCTTTCAGTGTATATAAGTGCAGTGGCGAAGACAAATGAAACAGCTAATCAGAATAATTTATTAACAGTGGCACAAATTGATTCTTATGTTTACAACATGACCAATGTTAACGAACCAAGAAACAATAATGATTCGATCCTTTTTGCAAAGCAACCTGATCAAGGAAATAATGTCATGATTCTGGGTGCATCATTCACAACTGGTGTTGGTGGCCAAGTTATTGATTCATCAAATATAGACAGTGTCAATACGCCGAGTATTACAACAGCAGCAATAGTTAGTAATCAATCTTTAAGCAATGTCGTCTCCTTAAATATGCTAATAATTGATAAGCCTACTACGTACACAAATGTAGATCATAAAACGAATAGAACACTTGCATCATCCATCATCATAGTGACCTTGCGAAGAAATGATACGAAACCAGCTTCGATGGACATATCTCTTTATTTTAAGGTTTTATCGGAATTTGAACCTAAGGTTCCCGCAGATTATTCTTGTTCGTTTTATGACACGAACACTCAGGCATGGAATGAATCTGGTTGTACAAAACCTATATTTAAAAGTTCATTGAATCGATATGAGTGCAGTTGCGATCATACCACTACATTCGCTCTTGTTTGGTTGCCTAAGTCACATCTTACCCGCTACCTTAATTCACAAGATATTGCATCTTTGGTATTTCAATCAATTTCAATTTGCTGCTTCATTGCTATTATCATTCACGCGATTGTGATACGATTCCGAGATCCAACAATGAGTTTGCAAACAAATGATTTACCACCGTTAATGTCATGTGCGGTAACAATGATTCTTTTTATTTTCTTCATTGCTCTTGCAATGACAACCTACTCAACAAAAGTTTATGACGATGAAACAAGTTGTTTCTTAAGTTCAAGTGTTTTAATGTTCTTCGTTTATTTCTTTATCATTTTCATGTTTTGCATCAAGACGAGTGTGGCATATTTTAATTTTTTACGTTTTGTTTGTTTATTTCCTCCACCATCCTATCGACGATTGTTTGTCATCCTTTTGATTTCATTTTTTATATCTCTCATATGGGTCAGTGTCGCAGTTGGACTTAATTCCTATTCATCATACAACATTACTCAATTGTATCCGTATAAACTTTGTTGGTTTACTCGTGGTGTTATTTACTACTTTCTAATCATACCTGCCGGTGTGTTTCTTTTAGTCAACACCATCGTATTTATTCGTGTAGCTCTTTGTATAATAAATCATGCTCGACATGCAACATCACCTCATCAATCATATAAACGAATGAAACAATGTGTAATTATTTTACTTTTGTCATCTGCAACACAAGGCATTGGCTGGCTTTTTGGCCCATTTCTGACGTTTATTAATTCAGAAGCTGGCAATATTTTAGGATGGTTTTTTGTTATTTTCAATGGATTGGAAGGTCTCTGGGTGATTTTGTTGTATATAGTAATTCGATCGTTACGCATGGATAAACAAAGGTATCGGGATTTTGCTGAACAAATTACGAAATCAACAGAATCAATATCTCATAAATATGGAAAGAATTTTGAGGGAGACAAGGAGTATGAAGATATAGTAACATGATGAGTGAAAGCAGAGTTACATATCGAAATTTACAAAAAGGAATAATTCAGCCGTAAATGAACTTTCGTAAACATAGAACGATGGATTCTTCTTTCGAAGATGATAACTATAGATTATACTGGCATAGTAAGAACTACTTACAGTATTAATTCGCGACTTTTTCTTGCAATAAAAAAGTTCGAAAATCTTATCTTGTTGAATGTAGAAAGGATGGATAGATCATGTATACAAAAATTTAAAAATTTAACGCATTATTCCTGCACTTAGAGATCGCTAGATAAATTAAAATTTCCCTGGAATTAGAATAGTATTAGATTGTTTGTTTAAATACAAAAATGGTTTCGAAAAAATGCCATCTACCTTTTTGTGTGTAGAGGAATACTTATTTGAATTTGACTATTTGTACATCTGAAGATAAAAACAAGTTTTCAAATGCCATAAGCACAAAAAATGGCAAGATAGTGTTTTGAACTGTCTACTTTTACCATTCAGAAATACTTGGAAACAGAATCATAAAAAGAGCATTTCTATATTACTATCATGACCTTAGCTTGGATTCCGCTCATGGCATGAGAACTATTGAAAAAATTTGTCAAAATTCCTTCAAAAATAGTAGATAGACTTCTGCCATCAATTCATCAAGGCATAGCCAGCTTCTTATATGAATTTCAATATTGAATCCAATGGACTATGCTAGATGAATCGCGGAAGGAGATTTAGCGAAATACACACGAAGAAGATGTGACTACGACTATGGCTGCTGATTAACATAAGATAGAGGAACTTTCACACTCGTGTTCAGATCAATCTTCGAAGTCTTTGCATGATAATAAACTGTTCACTATAGTTAAAATAATGATCCATATATTTCCAATTAATTCTTATATAAATTATACTGACAATAATATTAATTCAATGGCAAAGCTTAAAAATGCATACCTATCGACAATGAAAGTGTACATTTCACACAGAGTTCTACATGATATCCATATAACGAATACTTTTTCTTACATAAACTTTATCATAATTAATGAAATGGATAAAATTCTAGGTGAGATCGATATCATAGTCGAACATCTTGTCAGTAAAATCTTGGCCAAGATCTTGGGTACAGATAAGTGAACAGATATTGAAAATTTAGGTACAATATAATACGATTATATTGTGCCAAGATCTTATTACAGATCTTAGGTAAGAATCCATAAGACCTTGAGTGACGCATTTTAAAGCATAGTTCGAATCTATGGTACAGCACAGTTTTTACTTTTTTCTGTAAAAGTAGGTTTTGATATTTTTCAATTTATTTTCATATTAATTATTTTTCTCCTGAGCAACTCAAGCAAGTCAGATGTTGGGATCTGACTGGTTTTAAATTGATCTGATATCCATCAGACCAATTTAGGGCAGTCCTCTTTCGATCATTGATCGAGATCAGCATTCTCTCGAATAATCGAGAAATAGGTTTAAAAAAATTATTTTGAAAAATAATGTTACGTATGTTCAATCATGTAGCTTATATTCAGCTCTGCATGCATTAAAAAAAACGGTGAATGACTAGAGAGCATGTAAATACACTAATGATGCCGCTTTCTGTTTTACTCAAGATCTTGTGAGAAGTTAATAGAAAACGATATCTTTTTCATAATCTTGCCAAGATCTTAGGTGCATATTTATCTGATACAGCCAAGATATGTACATACAAATTATCTTTTTAAGATCTTGATAAGATCTTGCTTATCGATCCCAATATTTCTAGATCTTGCTTACAAGATGTTTCACTAGGGTACTAAAACAATTTGAATATATGGAAAAAAAAATATATGAATTACAAAAAAACAAATGAAAGCCATTTTTTTATGGTATCATGAAAAGATCTTACGAACTATGTGTTTATAGTTATATTTTCACTCATAACCCTTTTTGACTATCGAATTCATATTGTGTGGCTGAATTATCATAAGTCTGGCCTGCAGTCAACTTTGAAATATGAAATAATAAGATCGATCACATGCAAGTTTAAATAATTCTCTTAATTTCAATTTTTACAAGTTTTTAATCTGAGAGACTCATGCTGTGGAATGATTCTTTTTGTTTTTGAAAGCATTTAAAATATAACCATTACTCATATCGAGGCGTTATTCAAAATTTTGTTGAAATTACCTACAACATGAATAATTACTTTGTTTTAGTTTCAATATCATCTAAAAAAATCTATTAGTTCCTCTTATTTGAAGAGTACCAAGAAGAAGAAATTATTTCAACAAAAGAATCACAAAAATATTCTAGTAACAATGGTATCGATTTATAATCGAATTTAAATGACTATTGTTACAATAAAATTATATTGTTTATAACTATTTATTAATTTCAGAACGATGATGAAAGACACCTCATATGCTCCAATAGTAATACTTATATTTTTGTCGTGTAGTATCAGATCTAAAACTGTGCATCTACTCGATACCCGCCACTAATATACGTATGGTTATTTCAAAACTTTCTTCAATTCGTATACACAGATAAGACATAATTTGGAATTTCAATATGTTAATTGAAAGAATGTCGATCTTATTAACTCATAGTACACCATTAATCAACTGTACTGATGGAAACTGATTATTACTGCGAATCAAATACCAGTCAATTGAAAAGAAATCGCAAATAGCTGATTATAATCTTTAGTCTAATCTAAATAAACATCAGAGTTGCTGGAACTTCATCAATTGTCATTTATGAATATCTTGATTTTTCACTTAAACATTTTTACTAGAACTTATTTTGTTCCGTCGAAATTTTTTAACTACATAATGTATACTCGACATGTCTTTTTGATGTTTCATTTTGTGAATGAAATTCAAACGTAGTAAGACAATATTTGCATGATATCGTATTTCTTCATACAATAAAATATTTCAGAAAATAAACTGCAGATTGACGTGAGAATACCATTGAAGTCTTACCCAAGCAGACAAACTTTCTCAAACACGCGTGTAAACACTGTAAAGTAGCCTTTTCTGAGTGTTTAAACGCGTGTGGGAAAAAATGGTCGCGTAAACGCCGGAACTCCTGAATTATCGTGCGTGTAGCCGCCCACTTTATCTGTATTAAATCTTTAAAGCCGTGTAAACGCACAGAAAATTCCGCACGCGTGTAAACCATCAGAAACTATGAATTCCTCGCGTTTCCCCCTACAGTATTCCTTATCATTCTTTCATTAATCATTACTGACCGCGTTAACGCTGCAAACAGAAGTAAATTCACCGTTTTTTCCGCTTAATATATATACCATTTTTAATTCACTAATTTGAAACGTTTAAACGCCAGCTTCACNGCTATTTATGAACATACTGCGTTCAAAAAATATCAACGTGTTTTTTGCTTTAAACACCGAGCGTTTAAACGTTGGGAATGAAGAAAAAGTAATCGTTTGATGCCATGAAATTTCTCAGGCTGAGTTTTATTAAAATTCAGAAGGTTTAAACGTTGGGATTCATGAACAAGTCATCGTTTCTTGTAATGAAATTTCTGACGATGAGTTCTGTTTACATTGAGAACGTTTAAACGCTACGATTGATGAAGAAGTCATCGTTTGTTGCAATTAAATTTTTCATGCTTAGTCTTGTTAAAGTTAAGAACTTTTTTAACACGTTGTTTGAGAAAAAAAAATTAATTTTTTCAATAAAAGTTTTCATATACAGCTTAGTTAGTTCAAACTAGCCGCGTGCTGCTTTTTCTCGATTAATGTCGTCAAACGTTTAACAGTAACATACATAAAGTTATTTTAGTTTTATTAGTTATTTGATTCTAGCTTCAGGCGTTTCTTGTTTCATTCTTAAATAATTTTCACTTATTCCGGGTAGCTGNATTTAAACTGCTTAAATATCTTTGAAACTGCCATCGGACACTAACGGTTTCTTTTTTATTACTAAAATCACATTTACTGTTTTGTTGTTAGTTTGATTCATTTAGTTTCTTAGAGCTATAAAAACTAATTTCTATGTCTTTAATGAACTTTAATATTTTATTCATAGAAGTACTTAGGTCATTTATTTATTTTAGTGACTTATTTTAACAAGCTATCTGTGGCTTCTCTCATGAGCTAATTTTGTTTAAATGTTTTGTGGTAG
>OENM01001162.1:31782-42748 GCA_900239745.1 Rotaria magnacalcarata | reverse complement strand
CAAACCCTGTTCCTTTCATGTTGGCATAATACATTCATACAAAGAGCGAGCAAACAAGAAACGAATCGATGAAGCAAAAGGATTGAAACAAAAAAAGGTAACAGAAATTTTAGGAAAAAACTCAAACAACAAGTACACATGTCCACAGTGCAATCGACAATTTCATCCACAAGGAATAACAAACCATATCAGAGCTTATGCCAAGCTATGGTGCGTAAAAAAAAATGGCGTTGTTTTAATCTAATTGGACACAACCCGTAACTATCGTATTTGTGAAGAGATGATGGATGTTGATTAAAACCGCATGGAGGTTAACATCCTGATATATGTAACAGATCGTTAAGTACAGGGAACGAACATTACACAAATCAAACATACACTTTATATTTTAGTTTTTATTTTAGATTATTTTAGTTTAACTCTTTCTCTCAGTTTTCTTTCTGTCTCACCCTACACCGAAAGGTATTGGGTATTACTTACTTACTTACTTCATGTTGGCATATAGATCTATTTAGATTTGAATTATGTTCAATATAGAATGCATTTGGAAGAAGAGAATGAAGTCGAAGTTTACCTTCACTAACAGAACATATATTGAATAAGTAGTTGTATGAGAAACGTCATCGAAGAGATCAAGTTTGAATAGTTAAGAGAAACAATGGCGAAGTAAACTGGAGAAGACAACATGTCCACAAAGTATAAATAAAATAGACGAGACAGAGTAAACCCGAGTGTGTAGAAGAACCAATTGATAGAGGAAACTATAGTACTATATCACCTAGTAGCTAGTGGGTTAGTCGATTGCAGATTTCGTGGAGTTGTTAGTGAGAGAAATATCTAAAAAATACGCTTTTTGTATGGAAAGATAATGGAAAACGAATGCTGATATGTTTGATAATCTAAAATATTTCCATTCATATATCTAGTTAAACCATATTAAAGTCATTTCTTTCGTTCTGTTGGATATCTTCCAGGTACTATTCTTTTATTTTCTTCTTGTAAATTTGTTTTGTTTTTAATCCAACAATGCTTACTCATTTTCTTTCAGTTCTGTTGTTTTCTTTCTTTCTGCTCGTTTACAACTTAAGAAAAAAAGTTTGTTCTTGACTACAATCTCATTATTATATTTGCTTATCTAGTATTAAGTAATATTACTAATTTTACAGATATACTTATCAATAGTTTTAAGACGGACATAACACATGATACTCTCATTTTTATCCGTCGTTTTACATGCATTAAAAGTCTCCTGTTATACATTTCATATTAAATTTAAGAGATTTTCAAATAGTAGAATAATAATTTATTCTGAAGTTTATTGTACGTACGCTGAATACAGAAAACTGTATATTAGAAAATAAGAAGTTCGTTAATCACAACTGCCGCAGCTATCACAACTGCCACAACTGCCACAACTACCACAACTACCACAACTGTCACAGCTCGTTCTTCGCTTTCGACTACTAGTGGTATTAGCATTAGTACGACAACAGCAACAGCAACAGGACGCATCATCATCAGCTAAAGAATATCGATTCGATCGTCGACAACATCTTCGCTTTCGTCTCTTTTTCTTGGTTATTGTTGTCCACGCTGGTTTTGTTTGATGGTAATAACTTTGACTACTAGAAGTCTGAGGTTGTTGAGTAATTTGATATAGCGTAGCTCTTGGTTCGGTAACTTTGTTTTTATCTTCTTCCTTGCTATTTTCGTTACTGGCCTGCTCGACATCTGTTGGTGGATTTGTTGAGTCAAATGGTGTAAATTCATTTTTACGAGCCGCGCTTTCTTCGATAGTATACACTGTAGACTGTTGCTGCATGATTGTTTTCAAGTCTGCTCAGATACCTTATGTGACAAGTGTTGAATGCAATTTACGTCAAAATACATATATATATATCACAGAAAATGATCAAGTCAGGAACTTTTGTATTATTCATCGATTGTAATTTCGTCAAGTATGTGACACATTTTTAACGAAATGTTTTTCTTTTTGCGAAAAATCAACTCAAATTTGAGTCAATCTAGGTAGTGCTGTATGAATTTCTTTCTTTTCGTTTAATAGATTCCTACATGAATGAGTGATAGAAAATGATTTCTTGAGAAGTCACTATTTTTCTTTTTCTGAGGTGTAAATAGAGGCCAAAGCTATTAGTGGAGTGTATATATTTACTTACTCAACATCAACACTAAGACTCAGAGCAACATAAATACATACATTCGTTCTATCATTCTTGTCAGGTAATGAGTCTCCGGTGAAAAATATTACTAAAAAAGAACGGTAAAGAATGTGTTCCTAAAAGACTGAAGCTCTTTTTTTAAGAAAAGAAAACGTTCCGCAACAAATGGAAACCGTTTCCAAATGGAACGGACTAGAACGCATTCTATCATTCTAAGAACGTGTTTTTGGTCGTTTCGAAATGGAACAGTGAAGAACGCATTCTGCCACTTGTGGAACGTTTTCTCTTCTTTAAAACGGTCAACATTTCTGATCACCTGGGTGATCATTAATATATGAATCTACAAATAGTCAAAAGACTGTTCCTGATGCAACTTGACGAGCTCTATCGAATGGCGTACTCCAATTCGTTGTAACTAAAACCGTTATTAAAATAATAATTTTTCTAAATCAGACCAAATATCCCCAAAGTAAAACCGAATGAAGGTTTCATCATTTCTCACATCAGTTTCAACCTGCTTTGTTTCAAACCTTTCATTTTAGAATGAAAATGTGGTTTAATTCGAAAAGAAAGCATTCATTTCTTCAGAGAATCCATTGTTTTAAAGGCTCGTGAGAGAACGTAAAAGGAAGCTATTTTATTTCGATGGAATGGTATGTTAACCGTTCCGAAAGAGAATGAACTAGAATGAATTCTACTGGTTTAAGAATGGTTCAGAATGCTTTCTCTTCAAGTAGGGAACGATTTTTCAGTACAGAAGAAAGTATTCCATACTAGTGTGAAACGGTAAAGAACGAGTTCCTTCAGATCGAGAATATTTCTTTTTGGCTCTGAACGCATTCGCTCAAACAAGGAATGCATTCTTTACGTAGGAGATAGGTTTCCATATCCGCATGAAACCATTCTATTCCGTTTTTTTTTCGAAATCTTTTTCACGTGGTGACCGTTGACAATTCTTTATGGCTGCCCAGAGCATTTTTATTTTACAATGACTAAGTTAGATAAGTCTACGTTACTTCCTAAGTTATCATCCAATTTTCCGTTGGATTCGACTTTTAGATGTTTTTTACATTCATGATTATGCAATTTATCAAGCCTCATGGAGAGCCGCTTCCCAGGAGAATGAATCCTACTCTAGGATCCGATGAGTTCCGATCGGTTCCTATTGGAATCTGACGGAGCTCTTCGGAAGGAGCAAGGAAACTATCAGATTATCGTCGGATTCCTGGTTCCGACAATCGGATATGATTGGAAATACGACTGTTGGATCCGACATTGATTCCTCGACCAGGAATCCAACAGGATTTCGTCGGATGGTAGGACCCCATAGAATTCGATGGGATTCGGTATCGAATTGATTCACCTGGGTTGTAATTTAATTGTCTTGGGAAAGCAATGCTCTTGTTTTTAAAAATAGGCATGAGTGCTAGAGGCCATCTAGATCTTCTTGTTGCTGATACCAAGTAACCAAGATCTAATCGAACACCCAGACAGATTCATATATACGCATTTTTCACTTTGTATTGTAATTACTAGGATTAGGGAGAGATAAAAAAAAATTGTGTTCACAATACCATCTTTTTTCCCTCAGCTGTCTCCAATGTTCTATTGCTAAATATATAACGATTTTAGTTCAGTAAAATTAGTGTAATCAAAATTCATTTTTGAAGAAAAAATTACTAGAGAATAATATGGCTATTATTTTTGATTTAAATAAGATAAAATTATTCACATCCACATACCCATCCAGCTCGATATCAGTTAATTATGTTTCTGTATGAAAAAATAAAGAAAAAACAAAGATTAAATGTTTATTTATTATATTTTATAGTGTATAACAATTCCAATGATGCAGTTTTCAATCATCGGAAAGTCATGTTTCACAGTCGAATACTACAGTATATTTGAAAAATAACAAGAAACCAGAGAAGGATTTACTGCAGCAACCTCCGCTACATAGTATAGGATAGGCTTAAGGGGAGGGGAAGGGTCATGNCCCCTCACTTTTGTGATTCAATAGGCTCATTTTATAGAGTATATTTTTCTACGTAGGTTACAGTGATGTCGCTAGTATACACACTCGACATACCCAGGTCGAGCAATCCGACAGTAGGCACCTATCGGAACCCATCCGATCCGACTGGAATCCAATACGATTTTATCGGATCCTGTCAGATCTTACAGAATTCTTGTTGGATTCCGGGTTCAGGAATCGATGTCGGATCCTCAGTGTCGGATTCCTATGAATTCCAACGAAAAACCGTTGGATGTCATCGGAAGTTCATAGGATTCCGACACTGAGGATCCGACATCGATTCCTGGACCTGGAATCCGATAGAATTGTATCGGATTGTAGGATATTTCCAGGTTCCTACCGGATCCGATATCGGATCAGTCGACCTGGGTATATGTGTTATCGTCTATCATCTTCTTTAATCTTCATTTGTCTTTTCTCTTTTCTCTTCTCCTCTCTCTCTTCTCTTGTCGTTCTCGCTATATATTTCATGTAATGTAGAGTTAAGGAGATTTTCTGGTAAAATAAAGTTAACGTACAAGTTGTGCGTACACACATACTTCTCTCACATTTATTTCTCACTATAACATTTGGCGACCCTGCAAAACAACATCAAGCAAGAATCAATCATTACTTAATTCCATCAAGTTATAATTCATAACAAATAGAGCCTGTCGTGAAAAGAGACTCGTTCATATATTCCTATAAAAGCCTCTGCATATAGAGACTTGAATTTTTATTTTTTGAACAAATAAAATTATTAATTGACATTAAACATTGTAATTTATTTATAGGTGAGAAAACATTTTCTAAGCAATGAAATTATTCATTTAAGGACTATCAGGGATACTTTTGAGTAAACCGTATAATTTTCAAACGAGAAACTAATATTGCAAAAGTTTTTTGGATATCAAATTTTATATTGAGAGAAGGAAAAATCAACGTGAAATAAATCAAATAACTTTCTTGTGATAGACAATTGTAAACAGAGATTCTAAGAAGAATTTCGTTCATATTTTTTTTGCATTATATCGATTCATACACTGATCCAGTTACATTAACAATAATCATTTCTCATATAATATAATCATAAAGGCTACGGGAACAAGATCACAAATCAACAAAAATAATACAAAGCTATTACCGTACACAATAATTACAAATTCATTATCTCGCACAATATCTAGAAAGAATCCTTCCCAGGTCGAAAAATCTGACATAAAATCTTATGAAATACATACAAGATCTTTGAATATGGGCGAAATCTTACAAGAATCTGACAAAAAATCGTAGTCTCTGAGATCTTATATCAAGTCACACAGTCAGATTCTTGAAAGATCTTATTAATGTGTAAGATCTTTCAAGAATCTGACTGTACGACTTGATATAAGATCTCAGAGACTACGATTTTTTGCATGATTTTCGTATGATCTTGCAAGATCATACAAGATCAGATTCAGATTCTTATCAGATCTTAGTATCTGATTGTTTGTTCTGGGCACTAGAGTCATGCGTTCATGTCGTATTCCATTAATTTCCAACACTGGATCCTATGGGATTTCGTTGGTTTTATTGGAATCCATGGATATTTGGTATATTCACGGTCTGACCCTTGTCGAAATCTGATAGGATCCTAGTCTTGGAATGACTCTCCTGGGAGCTTCTGAGACTGTTTAAAAAGATTGAAATCTCTCCCCATATGTCGTTTAATCATAGCAGATACGCTAACGAATGATTGAGTTCAGAATACATAATATTAACAAAAACAAAAGTTTCAAGAAATACAGCTATACACAAATCTATAATGAGGAACGCATGCAAACTGTCCCAACTATGTTTTAGTTCATCAAACGCATTAAACAGCACAGAATAGCCAGTGTAGTAATAATACAACTCATTGCAGATATTTTCTCTATGCACATATATAGGCAACCATGTTTTGTTTTTCTATGCGATTGAAAGTTTTTGAAATAGTATAATCGTTCAAAACAATCGGACGCTCGTTATGTTCATGAAGAAGTCATTAACGCATATTACACATGAGCAATATTTTCGAAAAGGAATCCTTTTTACTGTATTTTTAAATATAATAATCGGCTGTTTTTACAAATTGTATTATGTTTCAAGGTGTATCCATTTTTCTACACTGGAAAATACTTAATCTATCGTTCAAAAAGTAATTTATGCGAAAGAATTTTAATAATGCATGACTAATTTCTAAAAATAAAATGTTTGTTATTAAATACTTTTGTTCTATACTTTTAGATAATTAAAACTATTAACTCCATCGACCATTTTCTTGCTGAACAATATCATCAATTTAGCAGTGGCTTCAGGCACTTTCAATATCTGTTTCTTTTCTTCTACATCATCATCATATATAGAATATTACCACGGTGTAGTATTTTTATTAATGAACTACATGAGATCATGTAATTGTCAAGGATGATTGCATTATTGCAAAAGTAAACTTTTCTAAATATCATGATATTTACACTGTTCTACCTGTCACTCGTCTTTCAAGGAAAAGTATTTTATTATTCTATCCTTTAACATGATAAGATTTTTATACGGCTGAAGTGAAAATGTCTTATTTCAATTTCTTCTTATCCAATGATTTCTTAGAGAATGTATACATTTAATTTAGTCTGGTCTTGGATAATGTAAAAGTGAGAAAGAATACTACATTATAGTAGTTAAACATATTGTTGCTAAAGAATAAGATGAACCAACTGTGACATTCATTGATTCATGTAGCAATATAAGTAAAACAAAGAAAACGAAGATTGACTTCAGTTAGTATTATTTTAGTTTACTAATTACATCGAAGTTTGACTGCTGCAGAGAGACTCTTTTCAAATGGACCTGTACAGTTCAGTACAATATATTAGATTATGGACTTTGTGATAT
Organism: Rotaria magnacalcarata; assembly: GCA_900239745.1. Classification (NCBI taxonomy): domain Eukaryota; kingdom Metazoa; phylum Rotifera; class Eurotatoria; order Philodinida; family Philodinidae; genus Rotaria; species Rotaria magnacalcarata. Next base: position 35,644 of record OENM01001162.1, on the reverse strand, counting down.
TGCCTTTGAAATATCAAGAATTCTTCTGCAAACAGAAGTGTGTATGCTGGGGTGGCGGCTATCAATATCCCAAAATGTTTTTTGAGTAGTCGAACAGTCGGTGTGCCGTAGAAAGACCGAAAGGAAAAATGTCGAAAATTTTCACTAAGATGTTTTATTCTTGAAATCATAATAGCATCATAGCATAGATCATAGANTTTTGCGACTGAATAAATGAAATAACTGGAGATGGTGCATGATTCTCTCCAGATAAAAATGAGCAAGCTGTAGTCATCATGATAGAATTTTAATCGTTGTATACTATTTTACGCCTATTTCAGCTAGTTTTTATAGGATATTACTTATAATTAGTATCAATGGTTAATAGTATCAAACTAATGGAGTAATCAGATCAAAAACAATGAACAATAAACTATGAGAACCTTCATTTAGTAGAGACATTGCTTTTTCTATCTTTTCTGTTTTCGACTTTTTTCCTTTTGGCCTTTCTACGGCCAACCGAACAGTCGTTTCGTATTTCGTTAAGTTAGTGATAAGGTTCGTCCTCACAGAGATGCCTTGATATATTAAATGTAACTCTTTTTGTATAAAACACGAACACACAAGAAAAAAAAAGAATTATGAAACACTCATCGCAACGGGAAAAGCTAAGCATATTTAATAGGATATTATTTTTTCTACATATCCAGCTATGAAGATAAAATAATGTAAGCAGGAATATAGTGAAAATGGTGTTGACTCGAGTTCAAAAAAACAAACAAACACAAGTACATCAAGAGCAAGAAAAAAAGTCATGATATTTGAGATGAATGTATCTGTCTTCGTACATTAAATGTACGAGACGAATCATAACAACGAAAAGCATCCGTTCACTTAAAAAATTGAAATCAATCATATTGATATATGCGTTTATTGCTGAATGGTAATGCATGAAGCTTATCATTTGAAGATCATTATAATGAGAAAAAATCGATGATATACGTCTACTAAGGATTGACGTATCGAATGTCGCATTCTTCCAACGCTGGTAATTTTTTCTGAAAAGTAATTGAGTAGTTTTATGTGAATAACATGTATTTTAGTTTGAAATCTATACTTTTAAAGCTATAATCGCTGAAAGAGATGTATTTGTTGAAGTTAAATTAAGTTTTCGTAAGGTTTTCATGTCTAAACATTCAAATAAGCAACATGAAAAATTAGAAAAAGATTCGACATGATAACCTTACTTGCTAAATAAGTAAGACATTTATTCGTTATTGATGTTTCACATAAATTGAGTACTTCTAATCGATGTAAATGTTCGGAAAGTAGATCTAAACCAGCATCACCAAACTAAAGTAGAACAATACTCAATGGTCACAGTTCCGAATGAAAGTTTTAAATATCTAAATTTACTCTTGTTGACCAGAAATTTAGATTTTTTAATCCTGGCAATTTAATTAAATGTTCAGCGCAAGCACTTGTTACTTTCGTAAATGCTAAATTTAAACATTCAAGATAACCAAATGAACCTTCTGATAATAATATTTCCAAATGACTATCAGTGAAACGTGATGACAATGCGAGTTCTCTTGGTCCACCATTCTGTCGTATTCGCTCTAATGCTCGTTGTTTCTCGCATACATTTGCATACTTTTCTAATCCACTTGGCGTCGATTGCAATGCTAGTATTATTTCTAATACATGAGTAGGATTCTCAACGGCATTCAATTCAATCATGGCGCATAAAGTCTAAATGAATTTTTATTTATTTCTGTTTTTTGGGAAAAGTTAAACATTTCAAACTTACATCTATACAGCTTTGATTTTCACGTGATGCATGTAACAGTAAGGATGATATTAATTTGTTAATATTCAATAAAAAACGTTTTCTTCGACAACAACATGATATTAATGTGCTGAGCTAAAAAAAATGTACATAAGTAGAAAAAAACATTTCTTTTGTATTAAAAACATTTCTTCACCGTCAATGAAAGCATTTCACCATCATCATCATCGTCACAAAAAATGCCTCCCAAACAAAATATATCAAGCCACCCTTTTTGATTTTCACGAATAGCTAACATAGTTCGATGAACTTCACATCTTGTATCTGCAGCAAAACTTTTAACAACATTTTTTAATATTCTATTATAAATAAAGAAAAATACGATAGAAAATATTTCATATGAAGAAAAATAAAAAAAATTACTTCATGAAAGAAGCATGCCCGAGTGCTAGATATGGAAAAGGAACGGATTGTAGAACCAACGCAAGATGTAGTCGCCAGTCATAGAATGTGGATCTATATTGACAGAAAAAAAAGTTCATTTTCATTCGATTTATGATTACTAAAACGATTCTTCACACCTATATTGTTCATGAAAAATTCTAAAGATGTTTTGTAAAATGTCACTATATAGATCCTTTATTAGTATTAGTAGCGTCCTATTTTAGAGAAAGTAACAAAATGATTAATATAATCAGGCATCTTTCTTTTCAGTTCGTGACAGGAGTAGAATAAAATATGAACTTTTTAAGTACCATAAATGACTGAAGGCGATATAGCTACTACGTAAATACAGATAATTATACCTCTTGATTTGAGACGGACTATTTGATATTAAATGCGTTATAGTCATAGAAGTGGCAAAAACATGCCAATCAATCTCCGTTTATTTGTATGTTTGTTTTATTAATGTCAATATATTGTCATTACTAATCATGCGAAAACATGCAGCATCTATCAGCCAAGTCTCAGCTGTTTTTTGCAGAATTGCTACTAATACATTTTGAACTTACATTCTTTGTAAAATTTTTGCATAGCATACTAATTGACTATCAGTTTTCTCTTCATATACAGTGCAATTTGTTTTGTCTTGAAAGTGAACACTATTTAATAAAAATGAAAATAGCATATAGATATGATTTAGCTATATGAAAACACAAGAAAATCAAATATTTACTTTTTTCGGTATTGAAAAAGTTCATCAATGCCAGAAAGACAGACAGAAATCAAATTTGAGAGAACAAGTAGAAATGGACAAAATGTTGTGGAGCCATGCATCCTATANTAAATAAGCATTATTTGTTGGTAAAAATATAAATCGATTATTACCGTTTAATAAAATTTTCTACAACATCTGAATCAGCATTTTGAGAATCAAGCGCAAGTAAGTACTCTTGAACAAGCATTCGCATTCGCATATATTTTACAAAATCCTTTTAAGAAAGAACATGATTTTAATCGTTTTTTTTTGTTTTTAATCATAATCATCAATTTTTACTGTATTATGTTTCAAAATTCTCTCAATAGCCGGTGTAAACATTTCAATAACAATTCGTGAACGTGCACTATCACGGCAATACTAAATCATTCGACGAAAAAAATACCTTTTATCATAGAAAAAATCACATGACGAATAGATAAATATTACTTGATTAAAAAAATCACACATTGCTGGTGATGGATAATCTTTTTCAAGTAATGACGTTAGTGTCTCAATCGTATTCTCGTGAACAGTAAGTGATGAATCGAATTCTTGCTGTAGGAAAAAAGATTATATACGGAATTTAAATTAAAGAACAGAATAAAAGAACATTTCTTTTCTTTTTACTTTTTGAGCCGGTTTCAAGGCTATTTCCAATGGAAATTGTTGAACTTGGGCGTCTTCAATTGGTGTTGCCATTTCAAAACCGATCATATTCTAATAGTGAAAAAGTAGCACAGTAGATTTACGTTCTCATTATTAATTAAAAAATGAATTACCTTAATTTTTTTAACACTACTTCTGAATTCTCAGAATAGGTTCTCGTTAAACAAGTGTATAAACCTAAATAAGATAGTCAGTGAAATATTTATTTTGAAAACCGATACTTTTTT
>OENM01001162.1:229-31692 GCA_900239745.1 Rotaria magnacalcarata | reverse complement strand
TGAAAAAGTAGCACAGTAGATTTACGTTCTCATTATTAATTAAAAAATGAATTACCTTAATTTTTTTAACACTACTTCTGAATTCTCAGAATAGGTTCTCGTTAAACAATTGTATAAACCTAAACAAGATAGTCAGTGAAATATTTATTTTGAAAACCGATACTTTTTTTCTGTTCTTAGTTGAAAACGATAAATATAATTATTCGTAATAACGCGAATGCAAAATCGACGATGCCAATGAATTATTTTGAGTTTCCAGTACACTGATATATTTCCAATGCCTGAATAAGATATTGATTGAGTTCAATATTTATCCTTCTATACAAAAACAAATAACAAGTTTGCATTATCTGAATAAATATATGTATAATTATACAATAACAAAGTGCTGTATGACGTTATGCTGTATGACGTTATTTAACTGTCACTTGTATTCATGTGATGTGCTCCGCAATGACGGAAATTTTTTTTTCTTTCTATTATAGATTCAGTACGACGTATATGTCACACGTGAATATCACGATCAATTAATTACTTATGCCACTGTGGAACACAACCGATGATGTACCAAATGCTGTTCTAGACTTTGATTTGACACGAATTGAACTTGGTGGACCCCTTAACACGACGAATATAACCATATCATTCGATGGTGATGGCAGGTTTATATTGTTGCATCATAATGACCACGTATATTTCTAGTAGATAAAGAAACAGAACCGGTCATATTACTCAGGGGTACAGACCATAATTGATTTTAAATATTAGCCTTAAGACTTATTAAGCAAAGTTTATTTTATGATTGATCAACTACTTGTACTATTCTAGTTGGTAACGATGCATAACAAACTATGAAAAATATTTAGGACGTACTTCACCTATCAGTACATATACTTTAATGTTATCAAACAACTAGATAAACTTATATCCGAAAGTGTGATATTTGCCTATCTCAATGAAAATGGAAATGTGAGCGTGGCACAGAGTGCACGTCTAAACTTTACCGACTTGTAGACTAACATAAGTTATAGTTCACACTTTTTTTGTTGTGCACAAGTCACTATTCAAACTGCGGTATACTTCTACTTCTCTATTATATAGCGTTTCTAAGGCATGATTGACAATGACGATTGAAATATACGATAAAAAATTTGATCTCATTTCTTCTGATGATTGAGACAAATATATTAATGCTCGCTTAACCTACTAATGGAAACTTCGATGTTTCTTTTAATGATTTCATTTTTTCCTTGTTCTTACTGAATAAGGTTTTAAAAATTAAGGAGAAGTTTCGTTTCTGTATTTGAGTCTTGTTCAAGGATTACCCAAGGCCTTTTGTTGTAACTTCTTAGCTATGTAAGACATAAAATGATCATGTGTCATTGGAGTATTAGTTTTGACTCATTTTCTAGAGGACTGTTTGGTGATAGAAGCTAAATAACTTATGGTAGTCCTCCGATAAAATTGTAGATGTGAATTTCCTATTGTCTTTAGGGCTAAATACATTTCTCCAGGCAGATTCGATTATTTACATTTGATATGCGTATAAGGAAAGTTTCAAACTGCGTACACAGAAGACCGGAAAACTTCCCGTCTCGAAAGATTATCATGCAACTGATGATTTTCCTTCTAGATGTCATCTTTTTAAGTATTTGACAAATTTTGCTCAACTTACTTTTAGGTTAAACATTATGCACATAAATGAGATAGTTTGCTGCATTCCGTTAGCAAATAAGTGCACGCGAATGAGGAAGGAAACCTACGAGTAGATTCGTTAGAATTCGAGCTTGTTTTTTATTTACAAGATTTTAAAAAAGCTTAATCAATGTTTTATTGATTTTCATTACACATTCGACGAATAATACGCAAGACAGAAATAATAGTGCGTGTGCATTTGTGTAAATGTATACAACTGCGTTGTGTGCGCACTCACATCAACCTTCAAATCATTACTGTTTACTATGAAAAACAGACACATCGACTTGATAAATTCATTGAAGTTTTTCGCTGGCATTTGAAGAAAGACTTTATCTAGAGTAATGTATTTTATCGATGAAATAAAAAAATCTGCATAATACAAATTAACGGTGGCGAACTTTCTGACAATCGACATCGATTGATTTGAATCTTTTCATTAAAACGATATTCATACGTACACTGACATATACTCCCATAGTCACACCGCATCGCATGTTATTGTAGTCAGACGGCGATGCATCATTGCCTTATTTTACCTTACTTTGATGATTAGTTTCAACTTATCGTATCATATCGCCAAACAACATCAACAAAGTAATATCTAGTTACTATTCCATTATTGAGTGCCTGAAAACGGAATTCATATCGAAAGAACGGCGCCGAGCATCAACAACTATACAACTTAAGTAATAGTTTCATCAATTACAAGATATTTAGCAAAATATGAAGCTTAAAATACGTGAACTGGTCGTTAGCATATCAATATGAATTGTTTGAAAATTTTTCCACGAATCAAAACATTACTTGTTATTTCATTAGCATTAAACTGCATATCATTCATATATATTGCATTCAACTACCATTATGGATGTAAAAAATCTAAATTTTATGAAATGCAACAAATATTTGCTTCACCTTATTGTAAAAAATTCGATCAAAATAATCGAATAAAAACAAAAGACTTATCGAAAAATTTATTTGCAATCGATAAATTTAACGATAAGATTTATGAATGGAATATTTGTGCAACATTAAATACTTCTTTGCAAACAAAATTAAATAAAAATGTCTCATTCAATGTTACATATTATCAACCAATAAAGTATTGTCCAACCGATCCAAAGTTTGAGCAAAATTTTCAGTTCAATTTCTACGATCGACCATCCGCACCTAGTTCTCCTCAATTTTCCTCGTGTACTCATTTACCGCCGAAAAACTATCGTTGGCCAAACAAATATGGAAAATTACCAGTACCAATCGGTGAATCAGCTGTTCATTGGTCAAACATGAGACTCAATTCCACTAGCGATCTAGCTATATTTAATCCTGGTTATCTACATAATTTATATCATTTCCAAGCGTCAACGTATGATATTCGACAAGAAGCATGGATAGATCTCGCAGCTCAATATATTCCGTTTGGTTTGAAAGTACGTTCAATGCTTGAAATCGGCGCTGGAGGAGGTTCGATTTCATTCCTACTTAATAGACGCTACGATGTTACTGTCGTCAATACAGCACTGCCAGAATTTCCCTACTCTGAATATATTACTGAAAGAGGTGGTGTTTGTATGTTGTTAGATGGTCGAAAAGTGTTACTTTTTGCAAAATATAGCTTTGACATTATTCATCATTCGTTGGCGTTTCATGGATCGACGCCTATCGAATGGAGAACTATTTTACTGGATCAGAATCGAATATTGAGACCCGGAGGATACATGTGGATATTTGATGGCTTTTCATATGCTCAATTGAGAACGACTAAATATTTATTAATAGAACAATTAGGCTATAGAATTCTATATGAAAGTGAACAAGAACGAAAATCAAATATTGAAAAAAAGTTCGGACTGATTCCTCATCAAGTCAATTGGCATGCCATCCTAGTCAAACCGAATCGAATACAAAATTTTGGAGCAAAGTGCCATTAGTTTTAGCAGTCAAGTAGCGTGACTTACTATTATCCGGACATACGAAAGAATGATAGTATTAATTACTTTATCAGAAGCTATTGTATTTTTTGTTCAAACCGAGCATTCCAATCATATGATTGTTAACACATCGGTCTTACCATTTCTAACAATCCTAAGACAGAAGACAATGCTTCGTAAAAATTTTAAATTGTCTTACGAGACACTTGTTAGAAAATGCTTTTCCATCGAAAGAGAAGCTAGCTATTAGGATCATTTGTAACTTCAAAGATTGAATATAAGGAAAAATATATAGAGAAAAATGCCGAAACAAAAAGTTCATTGATTATTGCAGTGAAGGGTAAATGAAGTGTATCAATTGTGAATTTCAAAACTATTTTCGAATTAGTTTTGAATTAAAACTAAAATAAATGTAGAAACATCGGGTTTAAATCCGAGTGTTATGTGTACTGCAAAAAGTGAAAAGGTATATTCACTTTGTTTTTTATTACTAAATTGCAAGGAGAAAATACAGGCGTGCTAAGTTAGCATGGATCGCACTGGATGCGACCCTATCCGGTGACCACTGACTCTAGTCTCAGAGTGATATAATAACTTTAGAAATCACAGAAATTGAGTTCAGATTCGTGATCAACGTGGAAAACTGGGTAAGAAGAGTTATTTTTGAATGGATTTGCGTTTGTATCTAGCTGGATTACGATCGTAAGCAACCTCATGAATCTATAAGAGATACATGATAAATACAGGTATCAATAGTTTCTTAATAAATCACCAATATTAATAGCTATCGAGTTCGGGTTTTTACCTTTCGATAGTCCTTTTGACTAGCTACAAAATCAGGCATTTGGGAAACCCCAAAACTACTGATCGTCTGAGACATATCTAGGCAATTTGGTTTCTAGATGCAGTTTTTGTGTATTTTGAGATCGTTTTCAGGCGATGTTTCGTTAGAAAATCACAATTTTTTTTCAAAACTAATATCAGATTCAGAATCAGCGTTAAAAACTGAGTCGATTTATATATGTTGTGGATAATTCTGAGAGAAACTTGTTTTTGAAAAATGCCTGTACCTCCCCTCAGGGATGGTCTGATCAAAAATGACATTTTTTTTGATAACTCAGCCATTTCTTGACGGATCCTTCTCATCTTCGAACTCGACCTAGATATTGATGAGACAAATCTGTGCACAAAATCCCAGCTCAATCGAATGTAATTGTGAAGAGTTATCGAATAAACGGACGGACACACTGACCGATTTTAGTAGTGTACTCACTTTTTGAGTACACAAAAAGATTCAAATCTATCCTCGACATATTCTTGTCATACTTGCATCTTAAACAGTTTGCTTTATGATGTTTGCCGGCAATATTGGAATCATTATTGATATCCTCTTTGATCTCTTGTACTTTTTGTGTGAATCTTGGTTGAATTAATTACAGCAACAAAAATTTGCTAGAAAATCGAGATTCGATCTGTTTTCATGTATTTTTTAGATTCATCAAACTGATTTCAAATAGACAAATTGTTTGAACATCTTTATGAAGAATCATACGCTTCTTTGTAAGGATATTACTGATATTGTATAGCAAGATAGATAGAGAATATTCTGGCAGTTAATTGTCAAATATTCGGAAGTCATTTCAGTCCCGATCTTAGGACAATTTTACAGCTATCATTCACAGTTGGTTGTCGGTGAATTAGACGCTTAAAATTGAACAGTGTCCACCAGACGACAAAGCTATTTACTGCGGGTTCTATCTGTATATGGCAAACCAGAATGATCAACACGGACTGCACACATTTTCATTTAATGGCTTCCTGGTGATTGATTTTTACTTCCTGAAGAAAAAAATTTAATAGGATTCTTACTGTGCCTAATAATAAATATCTAAGTCATAATTGAAGGACAACATATAATGCTTTCGAATTTCATCTTCTAAACTCATCGATTCATCTACTACCTTTTTCAACAGTTCTTAATCTGACATACAACCCGTTCTGCAAAAGCTAATCACAATACTGGCAACAGAATATTTTACTATATATTTGTGTCTCAATGAAGTTAGACCTTACATATATTCTTCGAAATTCATTTAGATTAACCATTGGATGTGACTTTTAAGCAAAGCCAAAAATGGTCATAGCAAATTATGGGTGCGTAATCTCTAATGTTGATTACGACTAACTTATCGAGATCCAAAATCACTAAAACAAATTGTTTTTTACTCGGATGAGTGCGACCTGAGTCGAATGAACTGATATAGACGGCGCTAGAAGTAGAATATTTTGTAATTTCTTTACTTGTGTCACTAAACTCTGCTCGTTCTGAAGGTGTTCTCAACAGAATGAAGAAGAAGAAAAAACAAGATACATGTTATGTTCGCTGAGTCATCCAACAGGAAAATATTTAAATGAAAGAAAATATGCATCGCCAGAGAGTTACAAATCATTAGACGAAACAGGTATAGACAAAAAACTTGCAGTAAATAACGCAATTCTTCTACGATGACATCACGCATTCGTGCAATGCTTAATAAATTGTATCATGCACCTGAATATCGTGTATTAACCATGGGTCTTGATGCATCAGGAAAAACGACGATTCTTTACAAGTTAAAACTTGGTGAAATTGTTTCTACGATTCCAACGATTGGTTTTAATGTAGAAACCATAGTGCATGAAAATAGTTCTTTAACTATTTGGGATGTGGGAGGATGTGATAAAATTCGGCCATTGCTGCGACACTATTTTCAAAATACACAAGCTCTTATTATGGTGATTGACGCAAATGACAGAGAACGATTATCAGAAGCAAGCGAAGAATTGTGGCGTATACTATGTGCCGAAGAATTAATTAATATACCCGTATTAATTTTTTTGAATAAAGCCGACTTACCTAATAGTATGAAATCTGATTATGTGATACAAAAGATGAAACTGAACAGCATTAGAAATAGACAATGGTATCTACAAGCATGTTGTGCATGCGCAGGTGTTGGTTTGTATGAAGGTTTAACTTGGTTAGTACATGCATTGAAATCGCCACATACTTTGGAAATCAAGGAGTCTAATGTATCTACGACAGAAACAACTGAGAACGATCATAATGAAAATAAGTCGCTAGAATGGTTATCACAAATAGACGAAGATACAAACGAGGAATTTCTTGAGAAATTTGAGAAACATCAATTATCTGTGGACGCATTTGACCATCGTACATTATTGAGAATAATATGGGTTAATTTAACAATATATGGTAGACAAAAGACTGTGAAAGTACTATTTGATCATTGCAAGAGCTATATCAATGATATGAATGAGACATTGATTTATTTTTGGCTTCAAATCGTACACTATGCATTTGAAGCAACGAAAAATCCTACAAATGATTTTACAGGTTTTCTATTGATGAATCCACAGTTGCTGAATGAAACCGAAGTGCCATTGAGTTATTACAAAAAAGATACATTATTTAGTAGTCAAGCAAAAATAACCATTGTTTTACCCGACTTGAAACAGTTACCAAATATTGTACCTGCATCATCTGCTTCTACTAACAGAATAGAGGAGAAAAAAATTGACTCAACGCTCGAACCAACCGTTGATGAGTTAGATGACGATGAATTTTTAAAACAATTTGAAACTAACGCACTGAAAAGTTGGTCTCATAGAACTCACCTACGCATGGCATGGCTTTATTTGATCCGCGATGGACGTAGAGCAGGAGTCAATAAAATATTTGATGGCATTAAGAATTTCATTCAAAATAGTCCAATAGCGCGAAAGACAACATTTCATTTTACAATGACCTATTTCTGGATTCAAATGGTTGATCTGGCTATCGCGCAAAGTCCCAAACAGACTAGTTTTGAAGAATACCTTCGATTAAATCCACACTTACTCAACGGAGGTTTATTTTTGGAATATTACAAAAAAGACACAATGCTAAATAATCCTATTGCTAGACAAGAAATGGTACTACCAGATATTAAACCATTACCAACTTTGGTTACAGCACACAGTAAAAAGTGAATTTATAATCTTTTAGATGAGTATCCGTTTATATCAATTTATCTGTAACAGTTGTTTTCATTACATGAGAAAGAAGCTTCTGCGAAAAACACTTAACTTTCAATCAGAATAGTATTATACGGTCATATGTTGAACTGCTAAAACATACATCTCTTGTGTCATGCTGATCTAATATCATTTAATAATTTCTGTCAATTTTCACACACTTAGCAAAAAACAATCATACTGATTGATGATTTTCCTGCAGAGTTATTGCTATCCAAAGAAAATTAGAACGTGCAAAATAGGATTTCATCGTTGGTACTAGTTGTAAAATTTTCTTTTCTATTTCGACATATGTTAGCGGTGTTAGGCACATCTATTCAAAAGAGTTGACAATAATTGAACAAATACTTGTTTGAACTTCGTATGTGAGCGTTGTCTCCCAGAAAAAGAGAAAATATATCCTATGCCGTAGTCTTAGTGTTCACCTTGATCTTTAAAGATTCGCTCAATATCAGCAGTGTCACATATCCAAAATTTTGGAGATGCCGCATCTCCCGTGGGAGGTGTGATAGTGGATGTCGATATGAGGGAAGCAAAGAGCGACGCCCACTATCAATACCCTCCAGTGTTCAAAGAAGTATTTTCAATAATTTTATCATTAGATTTCCATGGATATACTTGCTATCTTGGTCATGCGGATACCTCAATAAAGTGGATAATTGGGAATCCTCAACTCTTAGCGATACATCTAATTCTGTCAGAAGTAAAAACTTTTAAAATGTTAGTCTCAATCACGAATTTATGATTTATATTTTATTGCTTTTCCTTGGTGTATTAGCTAGAAAATTCTGTAAGTGGACTATGAAATGTAAAATTTGAGAATATAAAGCCGTATTATTTGACCATCCATATATACAGACAGCTTCTAGATAATTGTTCACTGCGTGAAATGCTTAAATATGAAAAGAATGATAGTTTTTGATCGTGACCGAAACATAACTTTATTGAATGTTGTGTTTTTTTCTTTTATTGCACATATATGTAGAAATAAAATGTGATAGATCATCAATCATTTTAAATCCACCGTAGATTCATGATATTAAATGAATCAGTCTACCCATGTAAAAGAGAAGTAGTCAAAGATCAACGCTTAAATACACCTGAAAGTTTTTTTTACAATGCCAAAATTAATTATGGATGAACCTTCGCTAAGTACTATTCATACCGGCGACGATAAAGTCCTGCTAACTACAAGTGAAAGTTTAAAACAAGTAATAGATTCACTAGAAATAAATGTGGAAACTTCGGATTTCATCCGAGAGTTATGTGTACTGCAAAAAGTACACGGGACATATGAGTCATTCTAGAATGTCTGAACACCAAAATTATCATGAGAAACTAGGCACTTTGGTTTCTGGATGCAGTTTTTTGTGCATTTTGAGACCGTTTTCAGGCGATGTGTTGTTAGAAAGCTACGATTTAGTTCAAAACTAGTATCAGATTCGGAATCAGCGTTAAAAACTGAGTCGATTTATATATGTTGTGGATAATTCTGAGAGAAACTTGTTTTTGAAAAATCCCTGTACTCCCCCTCAGGGATGGTCTGGTCAATAATGACAATTTTTTCGATAACTGAGCCATTTCTTGACGAATCCTTCTCATCTTCGAACTCGACTGAGACATTGATGAGGCTGAACTGTGTAGAAACTTTCATCACGATTTGACTCTCCTTTCGAAAGTTATCGTGTTAACGGTTGGACACACTGACCGAATCTAGAGTGTACTCACTTTTTTTGAGTACACAAAAATGAAAAATAGTATTACAAATTAATTTTGTTCAATATTAATATTAAAAGTACTTTATAGTTTTTAAGATGCTATTCAGTCAGTTTTATTAAATTAGTGCTACAAAAACTATAAAGTACTTTTATTTAATTGTACTTTTTTGTCAAAAAGTATGAAAAGTCCTTAAAAAAAGGTTCATCTATAAGTGATTTTGACTGTGTAAAAAAGCATTTCGAAAATAATAAATCCTTGATTTTTGACTATTTTTCTTGTATACGGATAGTGAATGTACTCGGCCAGTGAGTATTGAAATAGTGCTCACGCTAGAAAATGCCATGAATACTCACCCTTGAAATCGAGTGTTTTTTGCCTACTCTAGTGCATTTTTGTGAAATACTCACAGACGTATGCTTGCTCAGCATTTTCTGCTACGTTTAATTTATTGAGTTTAAAAACTGATCACAGAACAGTGACGTATATAATAAGAATTTGAGAAAAGAAGTGTTTCATCATCTTTAATTTTTTTAAATTATGACTTAGCGATAAAACGCTTATTCACAGAATGTAAGAAAAAGTGAACAAAAATCTGTATTGAGAACACAACAAAATTTGTTAACAGAAACACACATAAGAAATAAACCATTGATTAAATTAGCAGATTCACATAGTTTTTGATTTTATTGTTAATATTTCAAGTAAAATTTTAATATTTTTCTTCTTTTCTAAAGTTAAAGCTTGTCATTCGTCTACTAATTGTGCTAATAATTATATGTTTATAAGTATGCTTGTGTATTTAGAAGAAGACACATAACAAAACATGCATAATCTGTAAAGAAATTTTCATTGATATGAACAAAAGTTAACCTAAAACAGTAGTTTCTCTTCTTATTAGTATGTACTTCTGTAAAAGTCATGGATTTTTCTCATAACGATGATGAATTTCCATCCAAGAAATTTTTTAAATTCAAAATATAAAAAATTAAATAAAAATTATTTTTCGATTAAAAAATTAAATTAATGTTGAATTCAAAATTCGTAAAATTTCATCTCAAATAAAATAAATTATAAATCGACACCCCTACTTTCGATAAGTACAAAAAAGTCGAACAATTTAAATTGAACGCTATATTCATTAAGTAAGGAAAAAAATGCGTAAACTGTCGGTTGAATGTTAGATGTTGCTTCAGAATATTGAATTTTATGATTTGTCAAAGATTTGTCACTCATTTTTTGTTGCAATTATTTTTCAGAAAAGAATATATTTTATGGAAAACGATATTGCTTCTTTGAGTCTAGATATGAAATTTAACAAATAATTTTTTATTTTCAAATAAATATTTAGTCTTACTCGAGAAATCAATCGTTGAAATGAATTTTGTTTTAAATAACTCATTCATTAAGCCATATTAGTGACTCATGAGGCAAAACAGAAGATAAAATAGATAGTTTGTCTAAAATCTTATTTCCTAATTTTCCTTTAACTATATAGTTATTCTTAATTACGCAATATTGTTTTATTTTCATGCATTCTAGTGCACAGGTGATGTGTTGCTGAATTTATTCATAAAACGACGTTGAATACTAACTCGATTATTCGTATTTTCGTTTACGAGATTCTTCGAGAGAGAAGTCATTGGAGTACTCGTCGTAGTACACACGAAGTATTAGTTACACGTACAATTTTGGAAAGTCGTACTCACTGGACGAGTATTTTCACTAGGAGAAAATCACACAGATCATCACCATCGTGTTTTTCAGCTCTCAGATTTCCTTTGTTTTTCGCTTCGTTTCCTGCTTATTCGTGTTAGCACGTCCTGTAGTCTTCCGTTGACCACATATTAGACTTATACTTAATGCTTGACAGAGTGTGTCGCAGCGAGCTTAAAGTTTCTATGCAAATAGAAAACCACTTCTAATGAAATGCTTCGTTTATAAAAGCTTTGAGTACTTCTTGCAGTCTTTCAAATCATAAGTTATTGTTAAGTACTCTCTTGTAATTTTCCCGAGCCACTCGGTATATGTGTGACCCAATAATGTACTCAGTAATTGAATAGGAATGGAGAGATAAAATGAAAACCTTACACGAAGAAAGTAATGCAAATATTCAAGCATTCATTTTGAGCTATTGGTGAATAATTTAATGATAGAGTCGTTTTCTTAAGACGATCGGCGAGACTGCTTTAGCGAACGGATGGCCCACTGGAAATCAACGGTGAATATTAAAGGAAAGCACAGAATGTAACGATAAATGCGGAGAGCGTCAAAATTCCACGCGGGAGTGTAACGCTCCCGTTCGAGTGTGGCCTGTGCATGGTATTTGACCTTAAGGTGCCATTTCTTCTCATCACATATATTGCATTTATCTTTCTGTCCTTGATATGTGTCTTTATCTCTCATTCTCCTTCGTTCTCTCAAATGGTTGAGTATTTAACCGTGTGCTTTATATGTAATGGGGGCGATTTTATGATTTGAAGAGATGCCCATGCTGATGGTATTACATTTTATTTTACTCTTCAAATCATAAAATCGCCCCGATTACATATAAAGCACGCGGTTAAATACTCAACCATTTAAGAGAACGAAGGAGAATGAGAGATAAAGACACATATCAAGGACAGAAAGATAAAGGCAATATATGTGATGAGAAGAAATGGCACNGACTCACAGAATAACTTGTATAGAGATGTTTACTGATTCATCGCTAGAAGGGAAAACCTTTTTGTTTTGGTCTGTTTCACTAATATTTTATTAATTTAAAAGAAATAATGTTTAGAAAAGAAAACAGAAGAGTTTTTTCACGATGATAGCGTTGTGAGGTCGTCTGTGCCCATCTAAAGTAAAGAGACCGTCAATTATTTTTAATTCACATATTTCACAGTTATTATATGTTTTTGAAATATTCAATTCATCAACCGTCCAACGAAAATAACGCATAAGAAATAGACGTATAAAAAATTCATGCGATACAATAATTATATTTTTTTTTAACATTTATTTTAATGTGCCATATAATTACAGGTTCACATGTTGAAAGATATAGAAAAAGAAAAAGAATCAAAAGAATTCGTATATGCGTAGTTTATCATATTCACTTTAGACACATAAAATTGGACGATGCAATGTACTACAATATCACGTATTGAGCATGAACATTATATGTTTTGTAGTGGCAAAAGATTATGAAAATGGAAGAAGAAATGAGAAAAACATAACGTAGAAAAAATAAAACAGAAACGAAGAGAAGAAAACATGAAATAAGAAGTGATCTGTGTATGCAAAAAGTGGTAAGATGAGTTAATCATATGGAATTGATTATATAGTCAACTACATTAATATGATGAAATGCATGGAACTGACGACATCTATTTTGAGATTTGTCTGTTTGTTTAATCTTCTATCAAATAGTTTACTGTTTAATATTTAGTATTATTTTTATTTTTATTTTCATTTTTATTATTTCAATTTTAGGGTGGATATAAGAAGTATTTATATACGAATAGATTAATATAAAATGTTGATCTTCTGAAATACTCAAGTTGCGGTGCGTGACTTAATTTGAAATTCAGCCATTCATTGTATGTGTGTTTGATTCTTTCCACTAATCTATTTAAGAATTTACTATTTTTCCTAAAACCTAGGAGCTTGTAATCGTATTTATGTGTGTTGGTTAAAATTTGGAAAGTTGTCCAAGTGTTTTGGTATATTCTTGCTTCAGGTGATTTCTCCAGATGTTCTGAAAACTTTATCCAATAACTGTATATATAATCATGCAATGTTTTTTCTTGACATAGTGTATATGTTGAAAATTCGTCCCATCCATACATTCCGTACACTATTTTTAGACCTTTTATATAATTTTTATTTATTTTCATTCTTTGTAGTTCTGTAAAAAAGAACCAGGTAGACATTAACCATATGAAGTGTGGCATAGAAAATGCCAGGAAAATTCTACGTCGTATTGACCACTGTGTTTTCGGTATGTTGTGACAAATAATTCGTAATGCATTGTAGGTATTCCTTATTTTACTTATTTTTTCATCAATATATTTACCCCATCCTAGTTTTTGTGTTAACGTTACACCTAGATATTTAAATGATTTTACTATTTCAATTTTTTGTTTCTTGTATTCAATTTTCGGTATTTTGGGAGCAACTACATTGTGACATAGAAGAGCTTTGGTTTTATTTATATTGACCGGTAAAATAATATTTTCAGAATATTCTTCAAGAACTTTCATTACGTATTTCACTCTCTCTTCGATTTCTATAATATTTTCAGAGAATTTTTTATCCAGTTGCCCCGATATTACAATTGCAAGGTCATCAGCAAATAGATGCGTTGTTACTTTGAAAAAGGCTCGTGGTAAAAAGTGAATGTGTAATCTAAAAAGTGTCGCGGCCAGTATAGACCCTTGAGGTGCTCCTACATTCATATTGATGGTTCTCGAGGTCGAGTCACCATAGTGTATCGCAATTGTTCTGTTTTTTAGCCATGAGGTAATCCATTTTGTATAGTTGAGCGGCATATCAATTTCAATTAGTGTTTGAATTAGAGCCGGATACCACATTCTGTCAAACGCTGAGAGAAAATCAACAAATATGCAAAGTGATGGTCTGTTGCAAGCGGTTATCGTTTGTCTTAAATCTTCTATTAGTGGAATTATTCTAGCTTGGAGTCGTCTTTCAGGTGAAAAACCAGATTGTTCATTTACGTATATATTCATATCTTTGCACCATTTAAGTATTCTTTTATGCATAATTCGTTCGTACCATTTCCCCAAGTTCGGGAGAAGAGAGATGGGTCTTAGTTTGTTTACAGCAGGATACAAACCATCTTTAGAGAGACATATTACTTTCGCGTGTTTACTTCCGTTGAAAAATTCACCTTTTCCCGCACATTTGTTAAATAGAACTGTTATTATATTTATATATTTTTTAGGGAGTTGTTTTAAAAGAAAAGCTGATGTACCGGCGCTATCACTTGACTTTTTTGATTTGAATTTGTTCCATTCAAGCTCGACCTCATTTAATGTGATTGATTCAATAGGTATATTTGGTATATATTCCATTTGTTTGTATTTTAGCATTGCATCCAGATGGTTGTTGTTGCTTTCGTCGAAATCAGGTTCACTAAAATGCTTCTCGAAAAAGTTCGCAAGTATTTCTACGATTCTTGAATTGNTTCCATATATTATTTCCATTTGAAATCCAATCAAGTTGCTGTTCCTTTTGATTGTATAAGAAATGATTTCTCTTGTCTATAAATATATCTTTTAGCGATATGTAATGTAATAGTTTTGTGTTGGATTTATTCCTACGGTAGCTTCTTCTTGCTCTATTTACCGCTTTGGCTAGTAGGAGCAATTCAGGTGGCCAAGGTTTACGATATCTCGTTGCGCTTACGTATTCACTGCATTTATCCCAGAGCGCTGATAAAAAGGAAGAGAATAACGAAAAGAATGTTTGTTCATCGAGGTTGTAAACTAACGACATCCAATATTCATGTACAAGGTATAAAAAGAAGTTAAATAATTTCCAGTTAGTTTTTCTGAAAACATTTTCATCATTTATGGCAATAGATGACTGGAATATGATTGGGAAATGATCAGATGTTCCTTCATTGAGCACTTCTGAAGTCCAGTCACTCGCATTGTGTGTGATTCCGAAATCAATTATTGCATTTGATCTTTTAGATGTTGATTTTGTTGGAGTTATCATGACATTTCCAGTGGATTCCAACCAGTTACGAAGATGAGATCCACTTGTATTGGTTGTTTTACAACCCCAATCCGTATGTTTAGCATTGAAATCTCCAAAAATGTAGAATGGTTTGTTATGATATTTTGCTAATAAAGTAAAAGGTGGAAGAGTATTGGGTGGTACATAAATTGCTCCAATGTTTATAGCTTCACTATTTGTAGTAAGTTCAATCATTAAAAAATTCGCTTCCGTATCTATAATCTTACATTTTAGGTGTTGTTGATATAAAATTATTACTCCTCCAAATGCATTTGTTCCATGTTGTGCTATTGTATTATAATTTGGAAATTTTATTTGTTTACGTATAGCTGCACCTATTTCCGTAAGTATGCAGATGTTTGGTTGATGGTTAGCTATTAGTAAATCAACGTCCGCAACATGAGTATTCAGTCCTTCAACATTATATATTAAGAGTGTGAGATTTTGTTTTTCTGATTTAGGTCTGTCTTTTTTCCAATTTTTACATAAGAGAGAGAGAGATGTGCGAGAGTTCCATTCGTTTATCATGTTAGTAAGAAGGGATTTTTCACTTATAGAACTGTTAATATAATTACTTGCTTGATTTGGAATTGTCGGCGTTGAGAAGTGAAAGTTTGTGTTATTCATTGTCTAAACTTTGACTTGAGTCGAAATCTGCATATACATCATCAATTGCTTTTGTTAATATCTGACCCTGTTGATCTATGCTGTTCTGTAATGACTTTTGGTGTGTTATAATTAGATGATTTTGTTCGTTCAGAAGTTCTAATGTATTTTTAATATGTTGAATATATTGAGATTTTTCATTGTAATTATCATTTAACTTATTTTTATCATTATCATTACATTCTGGAGTTAATTTTTGGAACATCATTAGCGTTGTTGAGAATAATGGGATACAGGTTTGTAGCATCTTAAAACAACGTTCTATATTATCATTTTGATTTTTAATTTGTTGTGATAATACTAGTAATATTGATTTTATCTTTTTTGTTTTTTCATCATATTTTGCTTGACTACATTTAATTTTATGGTTAATTTCATTTCTTAATTTCTTAATTTCATCCTGTTTAGCTTCCAATTCTTTCCAAATATTTATATCCTGTGTTGAAATTTTAGGAGTGTTTGAATTCTTATCAATTAATGGCCAGTTATGTGATTTAATGTTGAATGTTGTTTGCTGTAATTGATCATTTTTATGGGAAATAATGTTTGAGGTTGTATTTACCAATGGTATTTTATTACTTACTATATTGTTGTACCTGTCACCTTCAGTTCTGCATTCGGTAGGTATAAACAATTTGACATTCGGAGGTAGTAAGTAAGATTTTTGTTTAAGTTGGTATAATAAAGATCTTCTATATTCGATTAAGAATTGGCATTTGTAATCCGTTGATAAATGATTCTCCTTACATCGATGACAACTAATTTTGCATTCAATATGGTTACCATTGGACCTATCATCACCACATCTTTTGCATACATCATATCCTAATTTGCAGTATTTTCGTAAATGTCCAGGTTCATTGCATTTTGAACATAAGAGTAGTTTTGGTGGAGCAAGAAATTCATATATTTCAATTAAATGACCGTCAATCGTCATTACATCTTGTTTGAGTAATTTCTCATATTCCATTTGAGATTTAATTTCAATTCTTACATGTCGGTTTTTTGTTGTTTTAGATCCATTCAATTCTTCTATGTTAAATAATGTGTCAATTTTTAGATTGACTTCAGATTGAATCTCATCAATTGTAATGTAATTCGGAACATATTTCATTATCAATGATCGTTTACATGGCAAGTGTTTTGGTTTAGAAGGTGATAACTCCGTTAGAGCCACCATGTTTGGATAGTTTCTCGTATCACAGAGATAGACAAATAATTCAATATCTTTTGCATGACACACAAGATCGCCGGTTTTGTCCATGTACCAATACTCAAAACCTATTGGATTTTCATAATATTTGTTTATTTTTCTGAAATCTTTTTCAATATGTGTGAGTAACGCTTTTACTATTTCCTTTCCTTTCGAATGATCTGTTAGTTTAGGTGTGCATTTTATATGTATTGATGGAAGATGCTGTTCTGCAGCAAAATGAAGTGCTTGTTGAGAAATGTATACATCATTGTCTTTTCCAGAGTAGTTATTTTTATTAGGTGCAACTGACTTTGTGTTTCTATCTAGTGGTTGATTTGACTTTGCTGTATGAAAGTGATTCATCATGGCTGAGTCATCGTGTCCTGCTGCTGGATAATCATATTCATTTTTATCATTGATTGGATTTAAATGACTAATATTGTTATTGTTTTCACCGTTTGGTCTTGTATTGTTGTAATTTTGCGCTTTGTTTTTACTATTAATAAATAATCTGCCACCGTTACCATTAGTTACTTTTTGTACACGTCGTTCGAGTTCATTGNTATATCAATATAAATGAGGCTTTGTTAAGATAATTTGATTAGTGAAACCACTATGTACTATATTATACTTGGAATATACGTACATACGAGAGGAGAAAGACAAAACGTCTTACGTTCAACGTGTAAGTGGGTGAAGTGACCTTAAGGTGCCATTTCTTCTCATCACATATATTGCATTTATCTTTCTGTCCTTGATATGTGTCTTTATCTCTCATTCTCCTTCGTTCTCTCAAATGGTTGAGTATTTAACCGTGTGCTTTATATGTAATGGGGGTGATTTTATGATTTGAAGAGATGCCCATGCTGATGGTATTACATTTTATTTTACTCTTCAAATCATAAAATCGCCCCGATTACATATAAAGCACGCGGTTAAATACTCAACCATTTAAGAGAACGAAGGAGAATGAGAGATAAAGACACATATCAAGGACAGAAAGATAAAGGCAATATATGTGATGAGAAGAAATGGCACTTTAAGGTCAAATACCATGCACAGGCCACACTCGAACGGGAGCGTTACACTCCCGCGTGGAATTTTGACGCTCTCCGCATTTATCGTTACTCAGAAGTGCAATGTTCAAGTCGTATCAGTGAATAAAAAAAATAGTTGAAATGAATGCTGAAACGACAGTTTGTCAAGATTGTTAAAAAATGATGAATGAAGTTCTAAAGAACTTCGATAAATGAAAAATAAATATGTGATATTTATAGTGAGAAATAAAAGTGTAGAAAATATTTATTTGACAATAAATGGAAATTTTCGGTCATTATACGACCATTTTCAACTAAAATAAAATGAAACTTGATGGCAAGAACAGAAAATATAACATGCAGATGCAATTATGTGACTAGAAAAACACATCAGCATAAACCATTAACAACATAACGAGCATTTGACATCATAAATCTGAAATTAAAACCTGTATAATAATGTTTTTGTTCGTTATGAATTAAATTTCAAGATGGATATTTATATTTCTCCTATATTATGTCATTTTTAGCCTAGGCCTTTCTGTTGTTCGATTAGTGTTTTTTTGTAAAATATTGATGCTATGCTTTAATTATTTATAGAGACCTACTATTTAAATTCTAGGTAATTTTGAATTAGAAAAGCTCAGTAAAATACTCTAATTTTTGCTAAGAACTTTATTGAAGACAAAACAATTCGTAATAAAAGGTTTAATCTTATAGACAGTTAATATGGAAGTGATTTACAAAACTTCACTTTAATAGTCGTGCCAGCACTTAATATGTTTGCAGATGAATTCTTAGAAGAAACTTGTACCATTGCACAATCTGTTTTTCCACATAGTTATTAATTAAAAATAAACTTTCAATGACAGATCGAGCTCTATACATATACAAAAATACATATTTTACAGTTTCCCACGTGATTAATTACTAAGAATATGCATGAAATCGGGTAGATCACAAAAAAAAACGATGAGAAGATGAAAAAAGTAAGTGAAAGAATGACTTTTTTGGAATCGATGTTTTATCTATATTTTTGTTAAACTTTTTCGAAAACATTCACCCAATTTTGTCATTACATTTCCGTTTCATTTATTAAATAAATGTGGAAACTTCGGATTTCATCCGAGAGTTATGTGTACTGCAAAAAGTACACGGGACATATGAGTCATTCTAGAATGTCTGAACACCAAAATTATCATGAGAAACTAGGCACTTTGGTTTCTGGATGCAGTTTTTTGTGCATTTTGAGACCGTTTTCAGGCGATGTGTTGTTAGAAAGCTACGATTTAGTTCAAAACTAGTATCAGATTCGGAATCAGCGTTAAAAACTGAGTCGATTTATATATGTTGTGGATAATTCTGAGAGAAACTTGTTTTTGAAAAATCTCTATACCTCCCCTCAGGGATGGTCTGGTCAAAAAAGACAATTTTTTCGATAACTCAGCCATTTCTTGACGGATCCTTCTCATCTTCGAACTCGACTGAGACATTGATGAGGCTGAACTGTGTAGAAACTTTCATCACGATCTGACTCTCATTTCGAAAGTTATCGTGTTAACGGCCGGACGGATGGACATACTGACCGATTCTAGAGTGTACTCACTTTTTGAGTACACGAAAAAGAATCAAATAATATACGACTTTAATCATCGACTAACGAGAAATGATTTTCGTACGAGCCTATTACAACATGTGCTTCTAATAAAGTGGAACAAAAATAACTGTCTAAACATTCAGGATAATAAATGTTAAAATTTCAATTTTGAGAATGAGAAGTCATCTAAATAAACATGAAATTTATTTTTGAAGTTTTTCGAGGTAGTTTGTTTTAGAATTTATGTCTGTTCAGAAGATTGGACAAAAGTTGTTATTTCTTATAGAAAGATATGTCATTTACTGTAAAAACTTCTATTTGTGACGCCATGACCTCAAGAACGGAATTTCGCCTGATACGCGTTGAAACGGTTTTAGTAACATTAAGATCTCTATATGCTACAAATTTTGTTCGATTTCTCCCGTCGAATTTGGTTTGAGTAAAGTAAAATATGGAGCATATTTTTCAGTTAGCCGATTCCATGTAGTGAGACTTGGCGTTGATTTAGCCATGATTAAAACGTTGACAATTAAATTCATAAATTTTACTAAATCTTGAAAATTCCTTAGCCTAAAAATCAATAAATATTTAATATTTAATCATTCAAATAAGAAACCGAATAGTTTACTTATTGATGCTGACTTTTATGAATGTAAACAATCTACACTTAAAATACAATCGATCTTATTTCATATGATTCTGAATGCATCATTCTCGTAAATTTGAAACGAATTTATTATAGAATCGGTATCCTTTTTCTTATATTACTATGTCATGCAAAACGTGAATTGTCTGAATAGAACGAGCATGAGAAAATAAATCAGTGTTGAAAATATCGTTGCTGTTAAAATGAGACAAAATACTGGTGGTAACTATCTAACACTCAAGGTCAACAATTGTGGAATATGTTATAGGCTTTTCTCGGTTGTCAAGTTTTCATGAAAATGAATAATACAATCAGATAAAAATCTTCGTCTTGTTTAGTGTTTATGAAATGATCAACACTTTCATTTTCAAATTAATATATTTAGTTTTCTTTTCTATAACGAAAACTTTAATAAAAAGATTCAATAAAATTTAATTTGAACGCAGCTCATATTGCTCAGATCTTATAAGTACAAAACTTTATGAAGCTAAACAACGTGTAATACTTCGATTAAGATCATTGGCTACGCGTAGTTTCTGGTCACTTAAGTAATTGTATATTTTAGAAAAAAACAAAGGAATGAAATTTGCTTGAAGTGATCTACTTTGAAAAATAAAATATATCTCTACTCATAGTTTGAAATCAATGGAGTTGAAATACAATCATGAAAACGATGCATCTAGCTTTTTAAAATATGAAATACTTTCAGATTTGCTCATTAATACTCTAGAACTATAATAACCGCCATACTAATTCAAAGACATTGATATTTTCCCCATTGTCTGTTTCTCTTATTATGGAAGTAGAGAAACAAAGTTAACTAGTTTTTAATAACCATTTTTGTTCAAATGTGATTCTCTAATTCTAAGTATGTCTTTTTCTGTTTTGGTGGCATATTGATTTTATTCGGTTCTTATTCGAGTTCTCAGAAAGAAAAACTAGTCCTTAGCATCGGTAATTTCATGAAACAATCAGATATGAAAATATTTGCAAGTATACCACAGACATCAAATCTAGGGGGAAACGGCAGACTTTTGTACTTCAAGTACTTTGCACTACTTCAAAGTACTTTGAGGTAATTTAAAGTACTTTAAGCGAATTTTGAGCTACTTCACACGAACTCTGAAGTACTTTAAGCTACTTTGAGATACTTTAAGCTACTTTACGCTACTTTGAACTACTTCAAGTACTTTCAATACTTTGAAGTACTCAGGTATTTAAAATTTCTCAATATAACTGTAAATACAGATTGTGGATAATAGCTAGAGATCATCTTGTTTTTGAAAATCAATAATATAATATAAAAAATTCAATATATAGGAGAAAAAACAATCCAAAGTATAGCATTACATAAGTATTTCCATCGCTTATTTAAGAAAAAGATAAAAACGAATAAGATAGACGATCAAGTATGAATTAAAATGAGTTAAAACAGAGAAGATATAAATATTCATATACGACTTCTTTTTGTCGAACGATATTGTTGTAACTGGGATGTTAAACGACGTTTACCACCATTATATGCAGCTGGATTTGATAATGCTGGAGAATCAGTTTGAGTTGTTTGTATATTAATTGGTGAAACAGCAGGAACTTGTATTAATGGTGCATGTGATTGAGATGATGTTAATGTATTAGGTGTTGAAGATTGTTGCTGCTGTTGACTTAAGTTTAAATCTCTTGCAGCTTGTTTCATATGTTTCATATGGTCACAACCATTTGATTGCAAGTGTTTATAAAAATTGGACACTTGAATTTTATTATCATTTTTACTTAACGAAATTAATCTATTGCATTTACATTTAATATTTGCTTTTACATCAGTATTTTCATCAAAGCTAATATTTAAAAAACAATCAATATTTTCTTCTAAGTTAAAACTTTCTAAATTAAAATTTTCCTTGTTGTCTGAGTACCATTTACGTATGAGATTAAGAACATGTGCTTTGTGTTCTGTTAAAGAAAATTGATTAGATACTGATGGTGTTTGTGCTGTTGTTAGTGTTAATGAAGATATAGATGATGAATTCGTATTAGATAATTGTTGTCGCTGTTGTTGTTTTTTCTTTTTGGTTGTGCTGATTGTTCATTAACTTTTCTTTTTAATGCATCTTTTAACGACCGAAATCCTGAAATCACTCCAGGTTTGATCAAAATTTTTTCATTTTTTAATTTAAATGAAAGTTGACCTTTTAATTTTTCTAAATCTTCATCATCAATATCATAATTAAAGATATCAAATGGATCTTCGGTTTGAATTAAAGATGTTGTTGATTTGACCGATATTTTATTTAAAAGATTAGCTTCTGGTTCACCAAGAGTAGTCTTAATAAATTGAAAAAAGTCGTAACCGGATAATGTTAATACATCTTCCGGTAGATAATCGAAATTAAAAGAAGTTGACATGAAAAATATCTTCTAAAATTAAAATTCAATAAAAATATGGGAAGATTTAGTAATTAATATTTGGATCCAGAAAATGCTTTTTGAAAAACAATTGCTCAATGAAAATAAGCAATGACAGCTAAGTCAAGTGGTAGATGAGTGATCAGCTAATACAATTAACCAATCAAGGATAATTAGATCGTTTATATTTATATTTTTCATTTCATGGTGAATTTTCTACGCTTTCCACAAATCAGTGACACCTGTAAGAAAATAAAATAAGAAGGAATTATATGATTCTCGATGAATTTTTTTAACTATATCAATAGATTAGAGATAATTTAGTCCAACAATTAAAAGCTTCTTAGTGACTCTTCTAAACGTTTATTAATACAATTGGCATTTGATTTAGACATATATATATATATATATATATATATTTCATTTACTTATTTCAATTAATTTTTTATGATTTATAAATAAATGAATTGATGTTCTTATCTGCACACTTCTTTCTAATAGTGTAATATCTTTTTGCTATAAAATGTTTTAATTTAATTAGTATATTGAACAAATTATATACAATTGACTTTATATTTTGAAAAAATTTTGGTTATACAAATAATCAATTCGTTAATAGAAAGATATTGAATAATTAGTTTGCCGTTGGTTTTATGAATAATAGTTATAAAAATATAATTATATTGAATATGAAAATACGATATTTATTTCTATTTTATTCTACGAATAGATTAAATCAAAAATCAATAATGTGAAAGATTATATATAATCGATATCGGCATCGAAATCAACATATGGTCTTTACATATATGTGCATTCATATTTATTAAACAAGATGCCCTAGGGAATGTACTGGGTTCAGGGTACCCACATACTAAGAAAGCCACACCAGGGTACCTATTAAGGGTACTTAGAAAATTCTCAGTAACCAGACTGTTGTAGGTACTGCATTGGGTACCCATAGCAGTATGTTTCGCTGAAGCAGTACTTGTATGAGTACCCGCACCTGTAATTTTACCGAGGAAAGCTCTACAGGGTACCCTAGATTTATCGCGTTCTGTGTGGCGCCTGTTCATTCACCGTTTTCTTTTGCGTGAACGGCTCCTTATAAACAACTCGGTGAACCATCAGAAAATAAACTTTTTTCATATTTTTTTTTCTAGATTATTTCTTGACTATTTATTAGTGGAGAACATGCCGATCTTAATCGTAAATTAAGATCGGACTACCCTGAAGTGGTCGGATGGAGATTCGACCAGCTCAAGCCCGGTCAGATCCCGAAATTTGACCTGCTAGAGTTTTCAAGATTGGAAAAATTAAATTAAATAATATCGAAAAAAATTTAATAAATTGTTTTGAGAGAAAAAAAAATGAAAAAATTCGAAGATTAGGTTCGACCATCAACGTACTGCAATTTTGGTAACAGGGTACCTAAGCATACGGTGCAATAGTATCCAGTTGAGTACTTGATCAGTACCTTCAAGTACTCATTTACTAGTTGTTTTCCAGCAGGGTACCTACCTGAGTACCTAAAAGGTACCTAAAAGTACTTTTAAGTGCTCCAGTACCATAAAGTTCCTAAGACATACTAGTAGCAGGGTACTTTTTCGGGTACCCTTTGTTCAGTACATGCCCTAGGGTGTTGTTTTTATTTTATATTAAATATTGATCTTTCTATGGTCTTATTATTCTTATGTTATATGAAGTACATTTTTGTCAAGAATATTTCCTAAATGTGATCGTAAACGTTCAATTTGTTGTTATCAACATGATTCGAGATTATTCTTATGTTACTTATACATAAATATCATCTTTTAGTTTCCTATTTGAACCGATGACATTTTCTTTTCATGTAGATCTATTTGGTTCACATTTGTTATTTTTCCTTGCTGTTTTTTTCTTTACATACAAAACCATCTCTTCATTGTTTTTTCTTATATATTATTTTAAAAGAAATTATGCATTTGTTGTACATAAAAATAAAAGAAGAGATGATTTACACACCTCAATGTACACAATAATTTAATTGTCTTGTTTTGTTAAATGCATAGAAGCACTCCTAAAATAACTGCTAATCTTATCAATCTTTTCTTTTGAATTATTGAACAGTTTGTTGATAATGTTTTTATGATACCAAGTATTCTTATTATCTGTTTCAGATTAATTTTCTAGTAACAGTCGTCCTAGTCCTATCTTTATCAGAATATAATTACTAACGAACTATTTAAAAATAACTGAACGAAACAAATTTACAATCGCTACTTCAATTCTTTACTGGTAATGTACTTATATCTGAAAGCTTATAGTTCTATGTACATAAACATAATTGTTTTTAGATATCCGTATAAAAATTATTGTACGAAATGAATTTTGGCTTGCATAGTGATACTTCATTAGTTGATACATCAATTTTACCAAATGATATTTTTACACGTGTAGACGATGATTTTTATTCAATTGTTAAATTATTAGCAGATGATTCTGTATTTGATATTTTACGAATGCAGCTGATTAATTCGGCAAGAAAACTATTAAATATAGATGTGTTCGCATTTTTTCAAATCGAATCGGAAGAAACAGATACAATAAAAGCTGAATCTTGTTTTAAATCTAAAACTGGGCAATATATTGTTAAACCTGGTATTCAAACCGGTTTATCAAACCTAATCAAATTATTAAAACAGAAATTAAAACAAGACGAAGAATTAGCAATGAATGAAAATAATGAGACTCAACATAAATATATATCTGAAGAATTCATTGACAGGCATCCACTTTTAAAATCTTTAATTAAATGGTATCAACAAAATGACTCGGAAGACAATAACAAAACAAATAGGTTTTTGACGTCATTGATCGATAATTTAGTATTCAATCTTACACAATCTTCAAACCATTTTAGATACACTGGATTAATTAAAAAATTTGCAATATCCTTATATGTCTTGGGTGGTAAACAATGTTACGAGTTTGTTCGTTTAAATATGCCTGGTGCTATACCAAATCTGTCAACACTTGGCGATTTAATAAACAAATCGAATATGACCTTAACTGAAGCAGAATTCAAATTTGACTCACTTCGACAGTTTCAGTCAGGCTTTGGATTCTGTTCTGAAGATACAACAGGTGTTATTCCTAAAGTCGAGCACGATTCGTCGACAAACTCATTCATTGGATTCACTACATCAATTGTTGATGGCATTCCATTGACGAAACATTATCAAGCTGATACATTCGATGATTTTAAAATGGTTTATAATACAAACGAAATAGCACGATTATTAAATGTTCATATGTTCCAAAGCATATCAGCAGAAGATAATCCAACAAATTTTCCGAAACCATTGTTACTCTCTGCTTATGGTGTTGATAATAAATTTACAGCTATGGATATTTTACGCCGATGGATGTATATATTTGAAAATTGCTTAGATAAAGGTGCTCGTATTATTGGCTTTTCAACAGGTAAATTTTATCTATTCTATTTGTTTCTAAAACACTTTTTGATTGCAAATAGACGCGGATAACAAATACGTAAGTGCCATGCGTCTTGCAAGTAATTTCTTCGCGTCATTACCCAATTTTAAATTAGACAAACATCAACATGCATTTAAAATAGATATACCAAATGACTGGACATGGTTTTTTCTTAATAGAAATCAAATTTTCTTGTTTTTTCAAGATCCAGTACATATCGTGACCAAATGGCGTAATCGATTATTGTCATCAACAGCAAAATTATGTATTGGAAATGATAATATTAGTATGGCACATATAGAACAACTGATCAACAATAATAATTATACAAAATTAGATCATGGATTAACGATAAGTGATATTAATCCTAAAGATCGTCAAAATTATAATTCATGTATTAAATTAATATCAGACGATGTAATAAATCTGCTCAATGATAGTGTAGATTCAAACGGAACAATTGTCTATTTAACATTGCTAAAAATGATAATAAAAGCATATATTGATAAATCAACCAGTATTCGTGAACGTAAGTCCATTTTTAAAATTTAAAAACAAAAAAAATTAAACTTATTAATCCTTAACAATTTCTATGTATTTAGGTATCCAATCAGCATGGTGTGTTGTGTTTGTTTGTCGTCTTTGGTGGTCTTGGTTAGAAAAAACATCAACTTTAAAATTGTCGAAAACCGGCCAAAGAAAAAACGAAAGAAAAACTAAAATTAACAAATATTTTATTACTAGACCAGCATATATATATATATCTATTGAATTGAACGCACATAATTTACTATATTTGGTGCTATTAGTGAAACAACAACATTTACCTAAACAAACATTAATCAATATACATTTATTCAATTCACAGCCATGCGAGTCATTATTTAGAGATGCAAGATCGTTAAGCAGTACGTTCTCAACAATGGTCAACTTTACCGTAAAAGATTTTATTCGACGTTCACAAAAATTATCAATATTAAATCAACTGAAATATGATCAATCGGGAAAAGATTTATCCTTTCCCATACACCACAAACACAAACGTGAACATTCGTTAACATCATCACATCAATTAGATGAAATTGATACATTAGATATTGAACAACTAATATTAAACGCGTATAATCAAGCAATACATCTTATTAAACATTCAAAAATGCTACATTTATTAAATCAACATAAAATAAACTGTTTGAATGATCTAAGTACTTATATCTTCAACATATTGAATAAAAATTCAAGAATGATTAATTATTCTTTTCGAACAGAAAATATCACCGATGAAGAGTTTGGATTAGATGAAGATAATGACGATAATGATGTTGTAAATTATGCAATAGACCAACCTATTGATGAAATTCTATTTGATTTTCAACACGACGTTGTTAGTGATGATGATTATGATATATTAAATTCAACAAAATCCGATTTTAATGGCATAAGAGTAGTGGATAATATTAATCCAGCTTTAAGACAGTCGTATTTCAAGGTTAAAATAAATGACAACATTAAGTATATTCACAAGCAATCAGCCTGCTGGTTGCAATCGAACCAGATAACGAAATTATCAAGTGATCGTTTATCTCGTGTCATACAACAAACATCTGATAATAATTAGTAAACTTATTCCTCTCGGTTTTATTGTTTTACTAGTGACTACTCTGATTTTAAAAGTAAATAAAGCAAACGTTCATATTTTTCAATGTCATTTAATTGTATTCCATGCATCTCCATTTGAGGACACTTTAAAGTACTTTGGTGTAATTTCAAGTACTTTGACGTAATTTTAGATACTTTAGCGTAATTTAAAAGTACTTTAACGTACTTTAACGTAATTTAAAAGTACTTTAAGCTACTTTAACGTAATTTAAAAGTACTTTAACGTACTTTAACGTAATTTAAAAGTACTTTAAGCTACTTTGAAGTACTTTAAACTACTTTAAACTACTTTTCTACTTTGCGGTACTTTTCTACCCCAAGTCTGCCATTTCGCCCTAGCACCCCTATGTGGTGTCAAGGTCAGATAAATCTCATCTTTATGAGTCCTGTGAATATACGGTTCATTTATTTTAGAACTAACTAAAAATAAACTATGGTATACTTGAAAATAGAAATTTGTTTTCGTGTATAAGTCTCTGAATAGAGAATATCCATGTCAATTGTTAGCCCTGTCGAATGGAAGTAACTTTGTTTTCTGGATGATCGCCATCATATACGACAACGACACGTCGCGGTTGTTTAGATTCAGACTCTCCAGTAAGAAGTTGTCGCATTGGCACACGTCCAGTAGAATGGCTCCCTAAACACACTGTGGAAACTTCACAGCCTAGTGAAAAAAACAGATTCATGAATGCCATTCGATTTAATGATTCTATTACCTTGACTTTCTAATTCTTGTCTTACATCACTCAGACTTCTTCCAACATGGTTTTGTAAATCTTCATCAGACGACGGCATGACTTTGTTTACTGCGTGCTGTGTTGCGTTTATGTATATTGATGGTAAAACAAAAATAACAGCCCTTTTATTTGACTCCCCTAAGTGAGCTATTTTCTCTTACGTTCTCGAAGGTAATTTGTTTTTATAGGATACTTATACCGTGAAATAACAAATATTAAAAGAGAAACATACTACCTACACTGCGCTTAATGCTTTGTATAACTACATGCATTAGTGATTTCGATTTTTTCACGTTTATAGGTAAAAGAGAAAAAATAATAACAAGTATTGATATCACCCATGTCGTCGAAATCGCCTAATTTTTGATGATACCTCGTGATTTTGATAAATGTTAGCGATTAATTGCGATTGATCGCCGCTTTTTTGAGTAACGCCGATCTATCACGATTAATCACCGATTTTTCAAGTAATATAAATGCATCGCGATTAATCGTCGATTTCTTACGTAGCGCAAATGTATCGTCATAAATTGTTGACTATTTTGAGATATGTGATTGGTCGAAACTAACTGCGAATTTTCAGATATTTTCACCAAAAACATATTTTAACGTTTTCTAACATACTAGAAGACAATTATCTAACTCATTAATTATTGATTTATTAGCTTAGATAAACAAAATGACGAACTTGCTAATCTCTTCTTGTTTAGTCGAACTGTTTCATAATAAATTACATAATCTATTACAATGATTGGTTTATATCACCAATCTTTGATTAGTTTCAACAGAAATTTTATTGCTTCCTATAGAAACGAAGATTAGTTTTTGATCATTATAATTACATAGGCAGCTTCTTTCACTCATCCTAACTAATTGAAGAACAGTTTTAAACATATTCGTGTAATCAGTTAACAAAGAGGAAGAGTATTCTCAGCTTTTTTTCTCTTCTCTTTCGTATAAATTTTCACTTCAGAATAAATTTTATTCATTTTTTTTCGTCCATAGAAATTTATAAATTATTCTTCTGTTGTACTCTACATTAAAAACCAGATAGAAAAATGAACCACATCACTTGAATGAGATTCGATTTGGTCTGATTGCGTTCGAAAATGGGTAGATGTGGAAAATGTTTCGAGAGTGAAAGTCAGTATTTTATCATCCACACCTATCCTTAAGTTATTTTTTTATTTTTTAAGTTACTCATATATGTGCCATAGCCAATGGATTCATTATATCATTAAAAAAATCTATCTTACTAAAGTAATGAAATTATCTTCGTTTTAAAAATAACTAGGAGATGTCAATTTCTTCTCATGTTTTAATTTGTTAAATATAGATTATAAAAAAATATTTATATTCAAAGATAGATATAAATCACATTTATTTTGTTTTAAATTAAATAATTTTGTGATAATATATATTTTAATGAAANTTTAATTTGTTAAATATAGATTATAAAAAATATTTATATTTAAAGATAGATATAAATCACATTTATTTTGTTTTAAATTAAATAATTTTGTGATAATATATATTTTAATGAAATTTAGTTAGAAATATTTTTTATATTTAAATATGAATTGTTATCATTCAAATTTACTGTTACATGCAAATTATCAAAATAAATTATTCATATTTATTTTAAAGTAACAGGAAAATTACATCCCTAGTTTTTATTCTCAGTAGCATTTTCGTGGTTGTAACAAAGTTTGCTGAATACACTTAAAAAGTTCAACAATCTCATATATACGTAAGTTTAGTACAGTTGTATGTTTCATGATTCCAAAATACAAGTTCATCTGGTCGAATCTGCTCTACGATAATAAAAAACGAATTGGTACGCACTTAGTAAGATCAAGAGTATATCAGTCGCTCTCAGGGAACTCAAACGGAAAAGTGAGAGACGCGTTCTATAAATATCGAAAATCTTCAAAACTCTAACTTTTTGTATCTTTTTTCATGAGAAATTTAAGCTGATTACACAACCGTAAATTAGTCTCAATTTTTCTTAAAAATTGAAAAAGATTGGCAATTTGAACGATTATATCGCGATAAGATCTCACGATACATCGACTAATATCCCGCGATATAATCATCGATTTTTTAGCGATTTTGAGGACATGGGTAATTTTACTGAAAAGTTCAAGGGGGAAAAAGCGGATCCTTGGATTCAGGTGGATTCTGGTGGATTCCACGGATCCTGATGGATTCTAGAATCCATCAGGAGCCGCTTTTCCCCCTTGCAATTTCTATATTTAATCTAATAAAATTAAAGGAAAGCATGAGAAATAGAAATAAAACTGCTCAAAAAGAATTAAATACTGGGCTGCGATTCGACCTATATTTCCTATAATTCCTATATTTTCAAAAAAATCCTATTTTTGTCCTATATTTTCCTAAAAATTCCTATTTTTCCTATATTTTATCGAAAAAAGTAAAAAATTTCTGAAAACCTCTTAACTTTGCTATTATCTTTAGACGAAAAAGAAGTTTAATGTGTATAATCATGCGTTTTGGACAAATTCTTGTATTATAGTGACATTTTTTTTAAACAATATTTTTCCTTTCGCCTATTTAGTGGGCTGACTGAGAAATTGTTTAATACTAAGTACAAAATACACAATAGCTCAAAAGAAAAAAACATTCACAAAGTGATCATGTACTAGTTTCGGGTTTTTAGTGAAGTTTTAGTTAGGTATAAAATCTGTATATATATGTTGTAGGCAAAATTCAAATTTCAATTTTGACTGATATATTCCCAGTCAAAATTCAAATATCTGTTTTATAGTTAAAAGAACGTGAAGAAAGAGAAATAATCTAAGTGTGAATAGGTTTTTTTATTTTACAGTACTTTTTAACAAACATTATTT
>OENM01001161.1:15527-42755 GCA_900239745.1 Rotaria magnacalcarata | reverse complement strand
GCTGGAATGTTAAGGGTGAGAAAATGTATTTTTAAATATATCATTTTTTCACGAGCTTCACGAACCTCAAGTTTTTCTTTTTCTCGAAGATGACTATGATAGCCAACAGTTTTCATCAATCCATTATTTAAATCAATATGCACTTTAGCTGCACAACCATTAATAGTGCATATCCAATATTTAGTACTTGTTGTTGTTTTATGCAATTTAAAAGTATAGTCATCGGCAACTAGTAGAGGTTTTCCTTTATTTGAATTTATAAATGAAATTGAAGGAAATTTTGCTTGAATTTCACTAGTTAAAGTTACGAAAGCTTCAGCCATGACAGTACAATTTTAGTTATATAATAATTCTTTGTTCAACTCTTTCATTTTGCTTGTATTAATAGTTAGTCATCCCTATCAATACTGACTAAAATTCTACACTAGTAAAATTATAAGAAAAAACAATGAACTAAATGGGATTAGAGTCGCCATATACTGGAGACATCATTATTTTCTTATTTTTCACTTTCGACTTTTTTCCCCTTTAATATGTACGTTTCGACATTATTCCAGCATACCGATTTTACATCCAATGAGTAAAGCACTTGTTCGGACAGTGATTCACTTTCATACTAAAACTGCATTTCTCAACTTCTAGTCGTAGCACATAGTAATCAGTCAATGAAGTGACTACTATTTGCACCGCTCTAAAATCATTAAATGATACTCTCCGTGTTTGGTTTATATTACAATTCTGTTCTTTTATTTCATGTCTATTGAGATTCAGTACATAAATGTAAAATCAACTTAAAAATAATCTCATATCACTGTTGGTATAGTTATTTTGTGCAAATAGAAAATGAATAAAAAAATAAATAAAAAATAAATAAATAAATTTGTTTTGTTTTGAATTGTATCATTATAAAAACTATTTCAAAATAGATACTTTTTTCAAGTTATTCTTAATTGTTGTAAGTTTTCAATTAACGAATTCCAATATGATCGATCTCGTTCAAGGTCGACTATTGTTGTTGAACATTTTCCTTCAATGTGAGCTAATAATTGAGTTAATACTTCTTTGTATGACTATAATAAACGATTGAAAATAAACATTATTAATAATTAAAAATACGAATAGAATTCTAACTTGATAAGCTTGATTTCTATGTGCTATTGTTTCAATTTGTGGTAGTGTCGTTTTTTGTGTAACGATCGAAGCTGATTTTTCCCGTAGACTTGCTACTGATAAACGTTTTTTGGATTTTATTGATTCACGTTCTCGATTTAATTGATCATCAATTAATGTTAAACCTTAGAAATTTCATGTTTAAATATTCAGCGAAAAACATAAGATGAATAATACCTGGCCAATGACCTTGTTTACGTTCAATCAATGGAGTTGGCTCAGAATCTTCGAGAGATCTTCCTGCTTGTTGACGTTTTATCAATTCTGATAGCGATTGCTTGACTAATGGTAATTCTAAAAATAAAAATATTATCAATAAATGAGTTACATATTATTATTATGAAGAAAGTTTAGGAAATTTCAAAACTCCATTTTCAATCAGTACTATATGAAGTATGTAGCTCTTATATTGGTACTATGTCGTTGATCCTTTCGCAAGTGTTAAACTAGTTAGATTTTCAAAAAAATGTTCAAGCATATGAACAAAGCTTATCTTGGATGAATAATTTATTCAAGCAGAATGAGGACTTGGTTTAGTGTCGACTAAGGACTAGTTTTTTGTTATACTTGTTCGTGTTATTTCATCAGCTGTCAATATTTCATCGAAAAGAATTAATAAACGTTCAGCATTTGTTGCCAATGATTGAGTTACTTCTTGTGTGTTTGCTTGAATATTTTGCTACAATAAAAAAAACGAATTTTGTTTTGTTTTTATAAATTTTATGTCTATAAAAGAAATTATTTACAATTGTAGTTGATCGAAGTTGACTAATTAGTTTTTGTATATTTTCTTGACGTAATTTTTCTTGATTGTCAATCGCTTGTAAAAAGCTTTTCTTTGCCGGAGCACCGTATGTTGGACGAAGTTGCTGTAGATTAGTTTGTTTTTCACAGTTAGATTGATTTAGTTCTTTATCAATTATCGTATCAAATTGTTGTTTAAATTCAATAAGAACTTTTTCTGATTGAAATGTTTGCTCATTAAATTCAATTTTTGGCATTAACGATGATGTACGTTCGAATAATTCGAGCATAAAACGAAATTCTAAAAAGAGCAAAAAAACATATATTTCTAATTCTTCCCTAGATCATTAGCAGAATATTTCATACCATTTATAGAACTTTCATGATAAGTACGACATTGTTCTTCATAATTTTTTAATTTTTCTATCATCGAATAAGCAAATTCATCGAATTTCTCACGTAAAGCCTGAGGGCGTGTCACAGGACGATTGCCCTTATCTCGATAAAACATCTATTTGCAAAATAAAAGCATTTAACATAAATTTAAAATAATTTCATAAGCGTACTTCAGAATGTGTCAGTAAACCTTCTGTTGATTCTCGTAGAATATTCAATATTTTCGATAAAAAATCTTGACCAGGATGTTTCTTTTCACCAAATACACAATAAATTCTATAGATTTCATCGCGTGTTCGAGCACGACTTGGGCGATCACGTCGACTGGCTGTTGTTGTTCCTTCTTCAATGGATGATCTAAACATTGAAATTATTTATGATTATATTCTTGAAATAATACAAAATTAAACAAATAGATTCGTACTCTATAATTGATAACCTATGATTTTTATCATTCTCCTTTGGTTTTTTTCCAAGAGATCGTATTGCTGATGAAGCGCCAGCAACTGTTTGTGTTTGAAGTTCTAAAATAGATGATAGATTGCCGTGTTTAAAAAAAAAAAGAAATCTAAAATCTAAATCGCTACAACCCTCAAAACTGATTATACATTTCGCATCAAAATATTTGGAAATACTATGCAATTAATTTCGAATGCTTTGAAAGATGCTTTAACTGAGACGAGAAGCAAGTTTAAAATTCGACTATTTTTAAAATGTATATTTATCAATATTTCTATGAAATGTATAACCGATTTTGAGTGAAATAAAATCCATGTGAAAATTGACGTGATTCAGCTAATTTCAAATATTTTCAATCTATGACATACAAGTAAGTGTCCACAAATTCCATGATGATATCTTACCGAGAGAGAAATTTTCAGACATTGAAAACACAAAAACAATTGTATATAGTACAGTAAACATAAGCTCTTGAAAAAAATATCCGATGTTAGGAGTAGCGCAACTTCATACTGGATAAAATAATGATATTGGCAACTGAAATTTTGAATAGATAAACTAGAAAAATAGCGCTTTATTTCGTCTATAATTATAACTATGATGACTACTTTTGAAAAACATGACTGAGTATATATATATATATATAATCGATTTTCAACATAGGAGATAATTATTATAGCAGATTAAATACAAACCTAAAGCAGCAGGTAGACCAGGTTCAACGATTTCATCCGATTCTAATGTTTCAGTTTGGCTGAATTAAAAAGAAATTTGTTTTTTTCTTCTCTTGTTAATATGTTATTTTTAAATTACATACTGTAGAATACATTGTATTGCTGATATTGTATCTAAATCTTCTGGATGTCCGCCAGTGAGATTAATCAATGTAGTTGATTCGGTTTTATTTCGAGAAGATGTTGTTGTTGGCGATGATGATGATGCAAATTTAACCGATTTTATTTCATCATTATTACTAGTAGCACCAACACTTAGTCTTGATGGACGTCGTGATGACGTTCCATCTTCTGTTCCGCCAACATGTAGAAGATCATTAACTAATTCTTCTGAAAAATATTCATAAATATAAATGAAAATTTTGATGATTCAATTTCGATGATATACTTTCAACAATTAATCCTTTATCTTTAAGATTATTAATAATTGAAGCTGGTATAGCCAATTCATTATTAAGACATTGTAAATATAATGCTCTTTCATATGTGTTTAAAACGATTTGATGAAAAAGTTCTCGAATTTCATCGGATGTTGCCAACTACCGAAAGAATAAAAATTTCTAATATTACTTTTTTGTTTATTCATAGTTCTTACTGGTTTATCTAAATTTGGATTGAGAATTGAATCCATTTTAACTTGATATGCTCCAATAAGTGTTTTAAGTATTTGTGCATTTTGATTATTAATCGCAACTTCAGCTTTTATTTTAACTTGTGTTTCACTTATCCATCGATTTGTTAATTCGATAAATTTTAAATCAGTCAAATGGTTCTTAAAACTAGTTAGAATAGAAAAACAAATACAAATAAAATCTGTTTTTGTTTTGATCTAACCGTTCTTGAAATTGATTCATAATTTTAGTTGCTTCTTCTAATTG
Organism: Rotaria magnacalcarata; assembly: GCA_900239745.1. NCBI lineage: Eukaryota > Metazoa > Rotifera > Eurotatoria > Philodinida > Philodinidae > Rotaria > Rotaria magnacalcarata. The sequence goes on along the minus strand of OENM01001161.1, from coordinate 38,374 downwards.
CTTTTTTTCAACTTTTTCCAATTCATTCAATATTGTCGTTTCAGCTTTATCTATTTGAAGCATAGTTTTTTCAAGTTTTTTTCGATAGATTTCAATTTCTTCACGACTGAAATTGCCACCTTCAGAAAATGTTCTACAATAATAAATTAAAATAATATTTTTTAGAGAAAAACAGAAATTTTTTTCTTAAAATTTTACTTGAAAGATTTTCGAAATTTAACATTTGCTTGTCGTAAATATCGCATAGAATCATCAAAGCGTTTACGAAAACCTCTTAGCGATGTTCGAATATCATCCATTAATATAGTACGTTGTTTATCTAGACGATCTTTCAATGCTAACAGACGATTGCTTGTTGTTGCATTAACAAATACTTCTTCGAGATTGCATACATCATCTTTATAACTAGCCAATGATTTACTAAATGTTCTTAACATGCGAGTATAATCAGCATCAATTTGTTCTAATGTTTCCTGAACACCACGTAGATGACGTTCAACTCGTTCATCATGCATAACAATTTCGGCTAATAGAAAAAGAAAATAAATATTAGGATTTCGGATTTATTTGGCTAGAAGTGAAACTCGATTTTTTTTCTTTCGTAGCTAAACTATGTCTCGGAATAAAAAGAAAAGGGAGTATTCTTCTCTAATTTTATCAAAATTAGAAAAAAAAAGTTATCTAAAAGTATAACTTCTTTTATGACTTTTATTATGGAAGAAAAGTATATGATTATCGTGTCGAAAAAAAAAGTTAGTACTCGAAGTGTCTTGCGCAGACTTATTTGATGATGTATGTAGTCATCAAAGTATTGCGCTTCAGTATTGCATTTAAAATATTCAACGTAAAACTTTTCTATCAAGTATTTACATTTCAACTTAGCTGTTAAATAAAACGATTGTGTACTGCACCTTTCTATTTATTTATTACAACAACTGCTTAATTCATCTTAGTAGTAAGTCGATCAAAATTTTCTTCGTATTCGAGTTAGAACTTTCGAATCGTTAAAACATTCCTCAATTTTACCTGCTCTAACATTATGTATATCGGTTTCAATTCTGACACGTCTTGGTTCATGTAAATGCATTTGAAAATTCATTTCTCTCTCTAATTCATCATGTTTTGAATACATAACTCCATCAGCTCTTTTTAGTGTTTCTTCTTTCCATTGATCATAATAATCCAGAAAAGCACGACATAGCCTAAGATAAAATATCGAATAACTTTTGAAATAAATAAATAAATAAATAACAAAGTATAATTTACTTAAGTGAAAGAGCATCGACGAGATTCGACGGTATTTGAAATGAATCATAAAATGGTATAGACGATGTTTTATTCGTTGATGTTTCTGTATCTAAGTTCACCGTTTCAGTTAGAAATGTTTGTGTTTGCAATTGATCGAATTGACTTGGTCCATTGTTTAAGATTTTAGACATATTCGAATTTCTTTCTCTAAAAGGTGATTTTCCTAACTGTTCGTCATCACTACTCGAACTAAATTTCAGTGTAATACTTGATTCATCATTAAAATAACCTTGAAGTTCATAAATTGCTCCTGTCAAGGATGTGGTATGGTATTGACGTGTTGATGATGAAAATGGACCATTAGATTTATTTTCATCGATTTGTCGAGCATGAAAATAATTCAACATTTCATTTTTATATCTATTAACTTCATCAGTAATCATATCAGAATATTTATTTACAATATTATGTTCTGTTTCATAAAATTGTGCAAAACTAAATAATATAGAATTCAATTTTAGTTTTAGAAATCGATTCATTTTCCTTGCTTACGTTGCTTTAATGTTATCTAATTGGTCGTAAGAAGAATTTAAAAGACGTGATAATGCTGTTTCATTCGATGCACATCTCATTTCGTCTAGCGTTGCATCAAGTCTTGTTAATTTTTTCTATGAAATAAAACGAAAAGGGATTTCGTTAATCTTTTTTTTTATTTCAACAGTAAACGTTTTACTTCATTTTGAAGATCATGTGGTCGTCGACATTCTTGCATCATGCTAGTTAATTGTGCAGTAACATGTTCAAGACGATTTTGATGATCATCCCATTGTTCAGCTGCAGGTTTTACGAAAGCTAAGAGACGATCAAGAATTTCGTACATTCCATTAGTTAGTTGTTCATAGGCAGCCTACAAAAAAATTAATCAGCAAGGCACAGGACAAGTTACTCTAACAAAGAAATTATACAAATGAATGTAATTAGTATCCTTCATAGACACTTTATTATGCAAAACAAATGAAGAGGTACTTGAGCATAGTAGATGTCGAGTGACAACAATGAATTGGATTCTTTTCTATAGGTGAAACAATCTCTCTCATAGAATATGTGATGCAATGCAATGTCATAAAAATGATATCAGCTAATTTCAATTCGACATTTATTTGAACTGTACAGAAAATTTGGAATGGGATCCTTACAACTGGTCGTTCTAATTAGAAGAGGGCCATTCAAGTAAAACAAAAGCATATTCTTGATCACTAAGTCCGAATTTTCATGATGAGCATTTAAAAACATTCTATTCCTTTCAGTATACTGATATAAACGATGCGTTATTCAATGCTGACAAGGTTCGTCTCTTGGAAATGGAAATTATTTAATGTGAAAAATCTTGAAGAAAATTTCTCAAACAAAAAAAGAGACAAAAGTTTATTATAAATCTAGGAACGTTCAAACGAGTCTCATCGTTCTTTTCCTTTATTAAGTCTTTCATCGACTGTTCTTTTGAAATAAGTATATCTCAGTTTGAATGATATCTTCTAGTTTATAGCTCATCAGAAATAACTTATTTGAAATGAATAAACTTTCTCGTATGAAAATACACGATGCTGTAAAATTTCTCTGTTGAAATTACAATAGATAATGTATAGAAAAAAAAAACTTTTATTCTTGTTTGAAAATCTCTCATACTTGAATTCGTTCGATAACTGATTGTTGTAAAAATTGTATTCGCTCTTTCAACAACGGTTCAATATCAAGCACAAATAGGGCTTGTAATTGTTCTTCATTAAAAATTTTATTTTTTAACACTTTTTCCTAATAAATAAAAGTAAATAAATAATATTTCTTTTAATCGTTTTTCCGTAACTCGTTCCTTACTCGAATTAATTGCGATTCTTTTTCTAATGTCTTTATTTCATCACTAGTAATTTCATTTATTTGCTGCATAAGTTCTTGTCGCTTCGTAACTATTTTGTTGACTACAACATAGCCTTGCTTATGCCATGCTTGTATATTTTCGCGTGTTGATGTAGGCGGAACAAATGAACTATAAAACAAATAAAAAACATCAACTATTTGATATTAAAAATAATGTTTGATTACTTTAATTTATTCATATGTCCTACAAACAATTTCGTTAGTGTAGCAATATCAGAGCCAATTGGTTTACATTTTGATAAAATTGTAGAATCTAACTCAACTTTGCATTGAGACAATTTTGAACTACAAAAGTTTGTAGAAGAAATCATAAGCGAAAGTATAAAAAATAATTTTCTCACATCCAACTTTGTTTTTCTATAATCCATACTGCATCTCTCCATTTAGTTTGATATGTGACAAGTTCATTTTGAAATCGATGAATACGAATAGTTTCACCGGTTAATAATTTAGCTTCTAGTTCAGCATATGTTCGACGATTATCAAATATTTGCGAATTTAATTCCTATTTTTAATGAAAATATTAAATTTTTTCCCTCGTTAATTAATTAATTCTCAATACTAACGATCGCTTGTTTTTCTAATGCACAGGCGGTATCTTTATCAGATAAATGATGTGTTCGATATAAACGTTCAGAATAATATTGAAATAAATCACGAATCTATTTTTGAACAATATTCAAGATAAGAAAACACGAAAAAACAAATTAGATAACAACAAATTTTCGATTGTGAAAAAATTTTGACGTCTTGTTTAAGTGCATCAACCGTACACATTTGCTTTAGGAAACACCCAAGAACTTTCTCAGAACCATTTAAACGTCTAGCAAATGGTAGGCGGTCTCAATTCTTACAGTTCTCTGATTCTGATGCTTGAAATTATGGCAACAAAAATTCGAAAGTATGTAATTGTTAAACATTTCTTTTTTTCTCTTACTTTTTGAATTCGTTCTAATTCGAGTTCTTCAATAGATTGACAATATTCTTGAATTTGTGAAAGACGTGGCGTAAGGCACTGATCAAGTTGATTAAAGGCATTTTCAAATGATTGTAATGTAAGCGTTGCTATATTTTTTCGATAAATTATATCTTTTAAAAGCTCATCAATTTCTATGAGATAATTAAGCATAGGAGAAAAAACGAGAATATATCACGCTTGGTGTTTTACCTTTATCGCCTTGTTCATAATATTTATTACATTGTCGGGTAATTTTTTCAAGTTCAACTAATAAAGTCTAAATAGAAAATTCCATCGGTCTTACAGACGAATTTTATGTATCAAATAAATACTTGATTGGTTTCAGATATTTTATTTAAAAGTTCTATCCATAATTGATCATATTTAACTTGTCGATTCAATGCTAATCGTTCTGTTATGCTTCCTTTCTTAGTATCATCAGCAGATTCTTCATTTTTTTCACTCTCAACTATATCAAACAAGAAAAACTATCTCATGCAAATTAATTACATGTGAAACACAAACTATATTCAATATCATCAGGTAAATTAAAAACTTCACGTTTTAATTCATCTAATTCTTGTTGTTGCTCATTTTGACGTCGCCTTCGCTCGTCATGAAATCTAAATTGGTCAATATGAAATTTGATTTCGAACAGAAACTGTTTTCAAAACATACGCTATTGTTATTGGATTGATACTAGTATCATTACTATATGACATACTCGTCAACCATTTTTGTTTTTGTGACGCTAAACAAGTAAGTAGATACAATTGTAAAATAAAATGAATTGGAAGTAGTTTTTCAAGCTCCCCGAATCAAAGAAAGAAGTAGAAGATGATTTTAGATTATGAGATGCAATTGTACTTTTGAGGCCAATATTGAGAGTAGAAATATAGTGAGTATTGTAGAATAAACACATATTTAGAAAGAAGCAATCCCATCATAGAAGAGACGCGCAATTTCCTCAATGTTAGATAAACTATTTACATGAAGAAATGCTATCGAGACATACATTATCTTCTGTTTTACTTGTATCGGCAATTATTTGTTACATAGAAGAAATCTACATTACGATTTATCAGAAAATGGCAATATATATATATATATATTGTATTGAAGCATATAAAAAGCTTTTAAGTTACCATTCTTGACAGACTTTATTAATAGTTTTTTCAAACACAAGAGAAAATACATTTCGTCCTGTTATCTATTGAGAAGTTTTTAAGCACCTATAATTGCAATGGTTGACCTAGCCGAAGGCATAATACTCTCATAATCATGTGAAATTTTATTATTCCTATAATAAACGAAAATATTTTTTCTTATTTTCTGCAAAAATAGATACATGGAAAATTGTTTATTGCTTGCAAGAAACAAAGTTGAAGCAAAAAATCTTTGAACTTTATAAAAACAACTAATAATAAAGAATTCTATCGCTTGAAGTATTCTCTATCATCAAGGTTTCGAAACATTGAAAGTAATTTCAAGGAATATCTTTAACCTTTATCGTTACTTATTCCAAAGGATATGAGACAAAAGAAAAGTAATTGTTCTTTTATTTTGTGTGAATTTTTTCTCTCGCGCTAAACCGGTAAAATATTACATTATAGTCAAGGTTGCATATTTCTACTTAAAATTTGTATCATTCATCAACGAGTTTACTATAAATGCATCGCTTTTCTTTCATTGATTGAAATTGCTTTTATATTTTGCATAATCGAGATTTTTTACCCTTCGAGCAATAAATTCACATTCGCAGAAAAAACCGTTTAAATAGAATGGTTCAAATATTCTGTCTGTGATAAGATTTTTAATCGATTATAAAAATTTATTCTTCTACCGTTGCACATATTTATATTATGATATAATGAAGAATTGTTGATCGATATTGATTTTTAAGTACTTATATCTCACTGATAATCAATTATTGATGACTTTCCATTAGTATTAGTTGAATCAATATTTTCCAAATAATATTCTTTAATTAGTTATATTTATAGAAAAAAAAAAGAGATACGAGAAGAGTAACAATGATTGCTACGTTTAGTAGGTTTTAAATATCTAAACATAACTAGATCTTATGATCTTGAGTTCAATTTTAAAGATGCACGATGAAACTCTACAAGTAAGGCTATGAGAAACCCTATATGAATATAACATTGATTATTTGACATACATAAATATATATTGGTATTAATGAATCACAATACTTAAAAGTGTCGTTTTTTACATGCGTATTGGAATTTCTACTGCATTTACATTAAAAGCATCCTTGAGTTGTACTGATGAACTTTTGCAATGAAAAAGTAGAGACCTTTATGATATCTTCTACCGTCGCTTTGAACGAAACGAGAAAAACGAATGAAAAGTCTCAAGTATCTACCTAAAGATCGTTGGCCTTCTAACTAACTTAACTTTATTCCATTATATTAGTCTATTTGGTATAGTTTCAATAAAAAAATCTTGATCATCACAAGGTCAAAACATGACAATATTTGAATTAAAGAATAGAAAAACATGTTGAAAAAGTGCTGTAAGCCATATTCCTAAAATCATCAGCTCTTTTCTTCAAAGATTTCATACAGTTCAAGCGATCATATTTTTCATGGTCATTCATTTAATTGCAATATTTTTGAAAGCAAACGATAATATCGTGTAAAAATTCGTTTGAAATAAAAAGAAAACTAGTATTCAATTTCATTTTCATTTTAAGCCACTAGCTGCACTAATTCAATAAATTTTGTCTAATTATTGTTTTTGAAGAGAATTTCATAAGACATCTTTTAAAAACAAACATTAAGATTGAACTATTTCTCTATAATGAGATATTTTGGAAACGTTCCATATTAGCTATATATTAAGTTTTCAATTTTTTTTTCACAAACTCTAAATTAGCTTTTTTTCTAAATTCTCGCTAATACGGTTTCTGAAAAACAAACGTTCACAAACATACCATGTGGTCTGATATTTCGTACAAGTGGTATAGATTCTGGCTGTGAAATAATATTAACAGATCTTGATAATTGATTATTTCGTACTCGATTATAAGCATCACTTAATTGAACCTAATAGAATAATAAGCTAATTAATAATTAAATTTCTAATTAAATAAAATACTTGTGCATCGAATAATTGTCTATAAACTTTATTATTTGGTAAAATTCGAACAGAAGGCGTCGTTGTTGAATTTAACATTTTTATTTAAATTAATTCACTTCTTTTTTTCTTAATTTATTTTTACCATATGAAAATTTTTCAATTTTTCCGTTTCACAGCAACACTCTCTATTTCACTTAAGCCCTCTATCGATTTATTTCTTATTTGACTAGAGGTCAAATATCCCTATTTAATGGTAACTCTAAACCGATCGTAATTCATCTTTTCTTCGTAGAAGAATGAATGTTCGTTCTTTCTATTCTTTCTTAACATACGCATGTGCATGTGGATATGTATATGTATCTATAGATATATATATATAAATATAAATATGTCTATCAGGTCATATCGTCAACTTTCCAAAATTATCGACCCGTGGTACACTAAGTTAATTTATGAGTGCATTCTTTTTTTTTATTGATAGAGATCTCAACATTTTTAGTAATTATTTTTATTTTTATTTTATTTTTGATTTTCCCTACTTTCCTCCTCCCCCGGTGATCTAATCATGGAAATCGATTTTGCTCATTCACATAATCCGACGTTATTCGGTTTATTATCAGTTTCCCCGCCAACATCAATGCTTGATTCATTTTCTCCATTGCTTCATTTCAATGATGATTCTTTGGATGTATTAAATCCATCAACAACAATCGACGGTGATGATGCCGATGACTGGATGAAACCGTTACTACTCGATCAGTTATTTGAACATGATTTTTTATCTCCACAATTTTCAAGTGACGATATTGAAATAAAACAAGAAAAACAGCCAGACGATGATAAACGAAAATTAACACCATTCAATAATAATTGTTCATTTATTATTGATGAAAAATTTCTTTCAAATAATTATTCATATCAACAACGTGAAAATGAATTATTTGATTTTTTTCAACAACATTCAATTGAACAACGATTACCAACGACAACAACAACAACAACACTCCGTTTAATACATCAACCTAAAATTGAACCAGCTGAATTACCAACAACATTATATCTAAATGGAAATGAACTACAATTTCATCCAATTGTTACAACGAATAATACAATAGGACATACATATACAAGTTAGAATAAAAAACAAGAGACATTTTTATTCTTTGAATTTATTTGTTTTTTAGCAACAACATCATCACCCAGATCATCTGTATCAATACAACCATCGGTACCTATTGTGCCAGCTCGAATATTAAAAGGAAAAAAATTTAAACGAGGTGGTCGAGTTTCATCCAGAACGTAGGTTAATTTGTTGATGTTTCATTGATAAATGCCATTCATTGTTTTGTGTTTTTCATCTTTAGAACATCAAGAAGTCATGCAGCTACTAAACGAAGATTAAATTCAATCGCAGCAGGTAATAGTTTTATGAGCTATAAAAATTTAGCTGAAACTAAGTATTCAATAAAGTTCTTATTTTAATTTCTTGAATCTTTCCAATCTGTATCATTCATCATGATATTGCATTTCTAACAAGTATTCATTTGGCATAAAAGTGAACTTTAATATCTCAACCAAGGATATCAATGGATAAAATTCCATAACTAAGAAGAAAATGCTACTCGGATATCCATAATCATAAATTCTTTTACAGGTCTCATCAAAAACTCCTTGTAGGTTCAACCAAGAAATTATAATGTAGATAGGTCTTTTGTTAATATATTTCGTAATTTTCTCGAATGATTCATTCTTGATTTTTATTTGCATATTGCGAAATTTGCCATTGATACTTTATGCGGACTAGTAATAGAAAATGGCACATTTTCGAAATCATAATAAATATTTAGAATTTCTATCAGATATCATAATCATAAAAAAAATTGAAGTTTCTTGTGCAATCTACAGGATGATTCGATACATATAAACTATTCAAAATAAAATTATCAGATTGATCTTAAACATATCGATGGTATCTTGAAATAATGCGCTGAATATTCTAACCGATCGTTAAGCTTGATAATATCTTTTTAGATAAATTGATATTATAGTATTTTATCGTATTAGTTACATGAAACAAAATAGTCTCAAACGATCTCTATTAGTTAATATTGAAATAGAAATTTTCTCATGTCTCTCAATAGAACGTAACTTGGATTAAAATTAATGGAAGTTATCTATAGATGAACACTGATACTTTCCTTTTGTTTTTTGTTTCTATTTAAATGAAATCAATCTCTAGAGATGTAATCATATAACGAAGAACAATTCGTTCTCATGAATAGTCATTATGAAGTTGTTTCTGAAAATATTCAATCTTTTGTTTGACATATTGACATTTGAACTATTCCTATACGTAAATCATTCATTTCGTGTTTGTCTTCAATTTAAATTATCATAATTACAACACTTAAAAGTCATCTTTTTTAATTAACTTTTGTTTTCTTTTGCAATAATTTTATCAACAGAACCAAAAGCAAGTGTTGTTATAATAGCAGAAGATGCAACGCGAATAGATTCTAAAACAACAACATTAGGTTTAAGTTCGTCAAGTTCATGTTCGAATGATTCAGATCTATTGAAATCATCATCAACAACAACACGTTCAACGACTCGTCGACGTGTTAAATCGACACCGCGTGAAGTTATCTTATTTCGTAACGGTACATTTATATCAAAAGAACCCATAGCAAAACAACCAACAACATCAACATTATGTTTCGAAACAGCAACAAACAATAATAATTGCCCATTACCTCCACCGCCATTGCATCAACAGCAAATAACAGCAACTGGTTTACAAGCAGCTGCGCAGATTGTCGCGTGTAATGTTCTTCGCCAAGCAACATTGAATGGTAAGATAGCAAAAGGAACGAAGTCTATTCACTGATGAAATTGATTTTATTATTTTTTCGATAGTAGAAATCGATTTGTTTTTTAAAATAGATAGTTAGATTTCACGAGAGATTAGTTAAAAATGAATACTATTGTTTGTGTTGTAAACAGTTTTTTTTCTCTCGTTTAATTTCATATCGATAGGTAAATCAATGCTCTTTGTATTTCTCTATCGAATGAGAAATACGAATATGATTAAATATTAGTATTTTCCTTCAGATGACGCTATTCATGCGTTTATAACATATAAGAACAGCGCTGGGAAAATTTTCCTCTTGTTCTTTTAAAGTAGCGGTCCACTTTGAAAAAATATATAAATACCATTCAATAGGCTTTATCAAAATGATATGATTGCATTGAACTTAATGTGCGCATGAGACAGATTATTCACAACAATAGTATATTTCCATAATCGAGACAAAATCTAAGCTGGGTTTAAAAATAAATTAATCAACGTCTAAGCTATTTATTATTGTTTGCCACACTAGGTCGGGAGCCGATTTGATTTTTGAACGAAAATTGTTCACCTGCATAGATTGACTCGTTTTTTTTGTCATGATTTCAAATAAATTTCAACATTAATTAACACTTTACGTTCAATTGAAGTGTTTTACTTACAAATAAAGCTCTAGGCAATAGCACTCTTTCTTATAGCTTTGAAAAGCCTATCGAATAATATGTAATTGTAAGTGGATGCAGCTAAAAAACAGTGGAGTAGACAGGAAAATTTGTCCTCATAGTACTTATCAGTGAACAATGCCACCTGAGAAAAGGACAACATTTGTCATACTTTTATATACCATTGAATTGAAGCATAGAATTGTTTTCATTTATTATATAAGTCAAAAATGAAGCAGCTGAATGAGGTGGTAAACAAACTTGTCATTATCATAGTATTACATCATAGAAGATTGATAAAATCAAATTTTGAGTCAGCCGGCATTGACATCTAACGATTATTGACATAAAACAAAACAAAAAACAAGAGAAATTCAATTTTGAGATATGGTTGATTTTATCGCTAAACGACTCACCTCCTGTATAAAAGAAAAGTAATAAAATAATAAACCTTTTTTATTTCTGTTTTAAAGATGCTTTAATAGAACAATTGATAAAACGCGAACCATCGAATGTAGATGATGATTTTCCAATCTATTGTTATTCAAGTCCATCGTTATCTTCGTCATCTTGTACAATGACAGCAGCCATGGATGAATATGAAAATAGTTGTTCAACAACATTAAAAATTCTTGGCTGTAATACAACGACACCATTACATCAAGCAGCATCGAATCATACGGCAACAACAACAACAACCATCGAATTACTTACGTTTGCTGCTTTACAACAACAACAACAACAACAACAACAACATCATCATCATCAGCCACAATTTTGTTATATCAAACAAGAACCATGTACAACAACAACCACGACAACATTTCTTCTTCCTCGATTACNTGATATTTAAAATTCGTAAGTGTATTCTTAGAAAAGTCGCAAACATTATTTCATCTAAGAATAATTCATCATGAAGGAAGCTTCCGATGAGAACTATCCTATTGACAATTGTTAGTCTTGAAATCTGAATCATATATCATTTCAGTGATATATCAATTATATCGGTGAATTAAACTTATGGAATATATTTAACATTCATAGCAATAGAATGAAATTTTCTTTTGAATTTAAAAACAAAAGTGACACAAAAATTTGCTTTTTAACCTGAACGTTAATCAATATTATAAAACCATACATCATTAAAGATGAACAATTATTAATCAGATAGAGGTAAGGTGAGAAGTGCTTGTGTTTCGTCCTTTGTAGTTAGAACAAAATAATATTTAATTAACCAATCGTTTTCATTTATACCATATTTCTTTGCCATCAATGGATCTTCTACTTTTTCAACATTGACGATAATACTGTTTGTTTAACACCGAAAACCGCATCATTCGATTCATATGGATCACCACGAATGTACAATGCTGTAATTAAATCATCATATATACTTTCAGGGACATGAATACGAAAATGAATATGTGCTGGTCGACAAGCATGTCGATGAAGTTTTACGAGCAGTTTTCCAACGGAACCATCTGTAGGTACAGAATATGATATTGGTTTTTTTGTGTACTCCAAAAAAATGAGTACACTCTAGATTCGGTCAGTGTGTCCGGCCGTTAACACGATAACTTTTGAAAGCCTCATCCAATTGTCATGAAATTTTGTACACACAATGATCTCATTAATATCTCAGTCGAGTTCGAAGATGAGAAGGATTCGTCAAGAAATGGATGAGTTATCGAAAAAATTGTCATTTTTGACTATACCATCCCTGAGGGGGAGTACAGGGATTTTTCAAAACAAAAATTTCTCTCAGAATTATCCACAACATATATAAATCGACTCAGTTTTTAACGCTGATTCCGAATCTGATACTAGTTTTGAACTAAATCGTAGCTTTCTAACGAAACATCGCCTGAAAAAGGTCTCAAAATGCACAAAAACTGAATTCAGAACCCAAATTGCCTAGTTTCTCATGATAATTTTGGTGTTCAGACATTCTAGAATGACTCACATATCCCATGCACTTTTTGCAGTACACATAACTCTCGGATGAAATCCGAAGTTTCCACATTTATTTACATTTGAAAACAAACTCTCCATTATTGTTCGAAGTCAATCAACTACGCATATCGGGTCTATCTCGTTCTTCGTATTGGTTGTCGTAGAGACCATTACCATCCGTTTCTCAAACATCAATTTTAGCTCTTTCAATTGGATTGCCTTTCTTATCTTTAACTGTAGCAAGCGCGAGACACATTTCTCCTTTACATGGCGAAGCACTACTATCACCATTCGTTATATTTTCTGCATTGCCGGTATAAAACGGTCTTACAACAGTAGATGCCTGTGAGGACTCTCGTTTATTTCATTTTAAAAATAACGTGACTTCTATGAAACGAAATATTAGGGGGATGACGTTCATATAGGTGAGACGAGAGCTCACGTATAGAAAACAGCTTACCCGGCTGTAAGGAAATAACAAATATGGAAGGATGCGTTCAATAATAGTTTATTATTAATGTATGTATTCGTATACTATATAATTATATATTAACGACGATATAATAAATAATCATAATAACAGAAAAGAGGGGAGGTTGTTGTATATCGATCGAGAAGAAAAAGCAACTGGTGTGAAAACAAAATGTAACTACGCAATGGATACTCAATTGCCTGAATCAATTATATCTGACAAACGAAGTAACAGATCCAACGAGATTATTGAGAAACATCAACATATTTATAAATAGTTTAGCGTCAGTCAATGGCATCTACTGACGCTAACAATTCTGCCACATTTTGCTGGTTTAAGATTACTTAAGGCATCGACAAGAACGCTCACTCCGAAAATATCACTTAATAAAATAAATTCTTGGCGAATATTTGAGCACTTTTGTCTACATTCAGTTAAGAATTGAATTGTTTCGGTCAATTCTTCATTTGCCAGTTCAGTTTCACGTGCATACGTGTGAAGATATTCTATTAATTTTTCCATTAAGAATTTCAATCAAGGACTGCATGCTTGACTATTTATTAATTTTACATTATTGTAATATTTTCAGTAGCTAAATTGTTGGCTTGTGAAGTTGCATTGGTAGATTTCACATTATCATTTGACATTTTTCTACAAATGAATTTATGTTGCATGACTTTATCAGTTGTTAGCACAAAGATNAAGTATTCTGTTGCACGTCTATAAAAAAAAGTGATGTTGATTGCTTGTTTAATCATATGTGCCATTCATTATGTATCGATTCTCAATCATCGTACCTGTAAATGCAGCTCAAAAGATGTTTAAATTTAATTCTTATCTTTCTGTCATTAATTTGAAAAGTTCAACATACAATCTTTCGTTTCTGGATGATTATTTCAAGCGAAAGAGTGTCATCAACATACGATTATGAGATTTTATTTTTGTATTTGCCCGAGGATTTTCTAATTTTAATGTTTTGGTATTATGAAGAAAAATAATCACAGTTTCTGACACATACTCACATTGACAACTGTGAAAAGAAAACAATTTGCAAAGGATGCCACTTGCTACTCCGGGAATCCCATTGTTCTTTTTCTCATCATTCTTAATTTCAATCAATATAAAAAATTATAGAAATATTTACAATTATTACACTCAATAGGAGAATTGCTTTTGTCGAATTGCTCGAGTGACAATGGTTCAATAGAAAAACCAGTTCAGAACTTCTATTTCTTTCAACTTAGGTGAATTCTATCCTATATTGAATATGATTGTTATTCCAATCTTTTCAGTACAAGACACGCAATTTCAGCTGATGAGTAGTTTGTTTCCAACAAAGTGACTAGAAATTTATTAAAAAGACTCCAATAATTCGTACAACTAAACAGTAGTCAATAAACAGTTTATTTTAAATAGCATGGCACAACCTGTGAAATAACAGTTTTCGAGCAATTATGCACAAAACTAATTATTTGTCAAGTATTTGTTATCTAATCATCAAACTACAACAATGGAGACTTCCAATTAGCCAGTAATTTTCATGATTGTTAAGGTTGAAACTCAGTTAAAAATACCGCTACCTCACTAGATTTCGCTAATCCAGCAGCAACTATTGAATCTGAATACAAATGTTTTGCATCAAACTTCATCGAGATGCATTCAATCAATCGAAACATACTGTTATTCGAAAGATTTTTGATAAGACGCCGATTATAGCACAAAATAGTTCATTAAAATTTACATGTCAAAAAAAAAGTTGATTAAAAGATCATTTTGTTTTAATTCTAGAAACAACTTGAATCATTTCATGTCAATACTGTACAATCGACTTATAAAGAATCAACTAAATATTGGTACCCAATAGAAACGATGATCCCAATAGATTCTATATTTTTATTTAGATCTTTCATGAATATCTTTTGCTACAAGTACCGTAAGTATTTGCCTATTGCCAAAAGCGATTATGTATAATCCATAGAACCTATTGTTATTATATAGGTCCCACCAAACTACATCAGCTTTTACAGAAATATATGTGATAAAATATATGCTAGATGCATCATGACATAGATAAATCTAAGCGTACTACCGCAATGAGAATTCCTATAAACATACGTGATAACCAATGATCACATTAAATTTGTCAGATGCTTTTGAACGGTGCGTCATCTATCATGATCATGACGAGCAAAATATGTCTATATTTAATATTTGCAATATTTATTGTTATTTGTTCTTACGTGTCTACTTCAAAACAAGCAACCAAGCTACAAGTGAAGCATTAACAAGAAAAGAACAGAACGATCAAATACCATGCTTACTATTTAGGGAGTTTGTTTTTCATAGTAATATTATTTTGCAGCTCAAGAAATTCTAGAAAAAAGAAAGAAAGGAAAAAAATTCTGTTCTTCAACGGCATTACTTAGTTGTTGTATGCTGTCACTAGGGTGTACTATAACAGAGAGCTTGTTTTCAACCTTGCCATTGAGTGTTTTTCAATCACAATCCACTATTTAACAAGATTGTGAGTATTTTTTCTCAATATAGTCACTTATATATTTAATTGGAAAATTCGTACGATCGATAAATGTAATTATTTTCTATTCACAAATAACTAAAGTTATATATGAGATGTTACTAAAAATCCGAAATCATTGGCAAATACTATCCCTAAGCTATTATTAAGACATTTCTGTATTTATTACTCTAAGTTAAAAAATTTGTTTGCATTATTTTCAATTGAATCTAAATATTAGATTAATTTGATTATTGATGGTTGAGAAGTTAAAATTGTATGGTGTAAGACCCACTGTAGAATATTTTCTATAGACTATCACATTTACTATCTTGAGAAGTTTGACATATGTAATATATAGAAGAATAGCGAAAATAGGAACTATTTAAAATGAAATCATCTAATTACATCAGCGTTCTCTGCTACCATCATTCAATTATTATACATTCTATCTGGAATACATCCTACGTAACTGAATAAAATCTTGAGATGCGCCATACTGTTATCTTGTATCTAAACAATGATGTAATAGTGTTGAGTTAACATTGAACTAGACGATGAGACCTCATAAAAGATACTGACTGATTGCTTTCTTTCGTATCGATATATTTTTGCCTGTTCTCACTTGTTCATTTTCTTTTCTATATGAGCGAATGACTCATACGGAATACTGAAAAGATAATTTTCTACGATGTTCGATCACTAGCTATGAAATAAAGATTTCATTGATAATGAAAGAATTCATCATCTCTCTATTTTTATTTCAGCTATAATAATATCATTTTAACATAGCGCCTTCTATTAATAGCCGATTCTAGTTTAATCTTTTAATTTTACATTCGATTACAGTAGAATATAAAATGTTCGATAACATAGACTTTATTATGAAAGAAAAAACAGTTCGTCCACTTGATTTTAATTAATCGGATCGATTTGTGAAACTCCTGTCGATTTGAGGGATGCATCATCTATATTTGTTCAAAGATATTTTGCGACAGAAACGCATAGATAAGTATTCGATGATACGTAAACTACTCTAGTTTCTATAATAATGACGATCGAATAATAGTATGAAAAGCGCTAGATACTTAAAGTTTAAATGATGATAGACTAAGTGTGCAACCATTTGCTAATGATATTGTCTAACATATTTTAACATGATTAGCAATTTTTTCAGTCGTATTTGGAATACAATTAGAACAAATCGACTTCCATGCCACCACCAATCTTCGAACTTGTCGTTTGCATAACATCTTCGGCACTTTTTGACTCTGTTGAATCACGTGAAATCTGGAAACGCGATGGATTTGAAGCATACAAGAAACATCAATGTGCTAATCTTAATGTACCTATGCAACCTGGCGTCGGTTATCCTCTTGTTCAATCATTGTTAGCATTGAATGAAGCCGCTAGAAAACAATTAGTTGAAGTTGTACTCGTTTCTCGTAAAGATAGTGATTCTGGAGAACGAGTCCGGCAATCTATCTATCACTACAAGCTACCTATAACACGCATGTCATTTACCGGTGGTACAGATGTCACAAAGTATTTGACGGCTTGGAAATGTGATCTTTTTCTTACTGCAGACGAAGATCAAGTACGTACGGTACTTGCAAGTAATAGTTCTGACTCATTCGCAGGTATAGCAGCTGCATTAGTATGCAACATAGTCGATACAACATCAGCTATTCTTCCAACTCCTGTTCCAGAATCACCTCATCCAAAACAGCCAAATTCAAAGGGTGACACTACACTATTTTCTCCTGAAGTAAATCCAATGATCAACGCTGATTTATTTCCTTCGTTAGTCGCGTTATCATGGCCAGAAGGTCAAGTTCGTATTGCTTTCGATGGTGATGGTGTACTTTTTTCAGATCAAGCAGAACGTATTTTCAAGACGCAAGGACTTGAAGGATTTTTCCAGTTCGAACGTGAGCACGGACACACTGCATTACCAAAGGGTCCTATGCAAGCATTTGCTCTCAAGTTACAAAAAGTTCGTCAATCGCTAGGCGAAACTCACAAATGGCGAGTACGCACGTTTTTAGTTACTGCTCGTAATGATGTAGGCAACGTAAGAGTATTTCATACGCTCAAAGAATGGGGTCTCGAAATCGATGAAACACATTTCTTAGGCGGATTAGATAAGACACCGTTCCTTCAAACAATTAACCCAGCAATTTTCTTTGACGATTCAAGGGACAATATCGATCGAGCTAAAGTTTACGTACCATCAGCACAAGTTGTTTATGGCATCAACAATGTTGATGTTAATCCTGTAGCAACATCATCGTCTATTGAAAATAAAAATGTGCAAAATGAACATTCCACGTAAAAATATCAATTCATGACGCATTTAATTTTGTTCTATCAGTTATCTTTCTAATTTTCTAGTTTTATTGAATCCATTTTTCATTAATTCTTTCCTGTCTCAATCTTTTATTCTCACTGTGTGTCACATATTTTGTTAGAGAACAAATTGAAAATAAAAAAAGCATTTTTCATACATATTTTAATAATTTCTAGATATATTACATAGAAAAAGTAGGGATATAGAAGAACGCAGCATATATTTTATTGTATTTAATCAGAAGCTACCGTAGTCAAAAACAATATGATGTTTCGATTTTTTATCTATTTTTCAACGCAGTATGTGAAAAATACGACTCAAACTCTTTTTGTTTCTTTTATTTTGAATGAAACATAAATTGAATTCTTTTGGTTTTTTCAGAGAATTGATTGAGAAGAAAAACTTTTCAGTTATCTTTCTACACAGATACTATGATTTATCTATTTGATGTCGAATAAATTTGTATCATTTTCAAACAATCAAAACGGGAGTCTCATTTAGTTCTGTGGTGACCTTCTGTAAAAAACGCATGTTAGTATCAAAATATCTATTGTTAAAACTAGTCCTGAAATTATTCTTGTTTGACAAATGATGATTCTAATACCTGAAAAGAAATACTTGATGAAATCATTCAATGATTGTTAGCAGACAACTCCTTTAATATTTTTATTAATACATTTATTCCATACCGATAAACTATATAGGATTCATTCAAATGTATCTTGATCGATTAATATCCATTTAGAAAAAGTTAGACTATATCAATATAAACAATGAACTCTAACAACATTATATATTTCCAAATAATTAGTATCAATATATTTTAACTGATTGATGGATTATACATTCATGCATAATTGTTTTGTTTCATTCATGAAAAGATGAAAATGTGAGTCATACAGAAAAATAAATAAATAAATGATTGAATTGATAAGAAGCCACAGAGATGATAGAAAAACTAAAACTATGCATACACTTCGCTAATCAACAGTTCTAAAAGAACACTATCAACACATCATGGGATGCATATGATTGGTTGTACGTTGTTCATGACACATAATATTATATTATAATATTAACATCACTTGCCGACGAAAAAGAAACAGTGGCGGATCCAGAAAATCTGTTAGTGGGTGGCGCTCCTGACCAAAAAACGGTTTTTCAATTCTAGCTGAGAGAGAACGACTATTTTCTGTTTCATTTCTGCTGATGAAAATCGAAAAAGTTTCTAAAGGGGGTAGCGATGGCCGGGTAGCCTAACTGGTAGATCCGCCACTGAAAAGAAGAGAGAACGATCATGCTAAGTAACACAAACTTTGTTTTGGCTCGTGTTAGAAAAAGGCATTCACCCTCATTACCATGCAAACATTTAGGTCAATCACTAATAAAAATGAGTGATTGATTTTTGTTTATAGTGCGAGTCAGATATACGTATATGATATTGTCATTTTCTCTTTCTGCTTTTCTCCTACCGTGCATAGATGACTGGTACGTATGATGTACAGATGTGTCTTTCTTCTTACCTTTCATTATAGATATTGCATAGGTATTTTCCACATCATCACGCTTTTTCCAAGTTCGTTCACATATACATACCTAAAGTTGTTCTTTAAAAACTAAAACAGAAATTGATTATTTATCTATTGGATCAATCATTTGTTAACAGCTTTTATTTACCTTTCATTGACTATTTGCACGTACCTGATTTTAAATGTGAGTGGTAGTCTCGGACACAGCCTCATCAATATATGAGAAGGAAATCATTGAATTTACACGGCGTCTACCAATGGCAGAACTATTGAATGGCGGTTTAATTCGATTACCAGGCGCTAGTGGCTCTTTTAATCCGGATTTACTGTTGGAACCGAGCTGGCTACAAGAAAAAATGACCATGGATGAATATCGATCAACTATCGAAGATATTAATAAGTATGCAAGAGATGCGCACTTACCAACGAAAAATCTAATATGGCCGAGAGAAACACATGAACGGGAGGAAGCAAAAGCAGAAGCTGGTCAATTAACAGTTCTAACGCTCAATGACAAGCATCGGGCGGTACGGTTCACATATCATCAGAGTGTAGAAAAAAATGAAGTATATTCCTATTTACGATGAAAAACTTATTTCGAATTTTAGTGTATTATGAGAAAAAGGTCGTTACACTAACTGTACTTTGCTATATTTACATCAATATTAATTAAGTCTTTGTGATGCGTAATCTAAAATAAATATCGGGAAAATGTTACTTTGCCATTTCTGTCTAATACATTTCTGATTCAAAGTAATACTTTTCAAGAGGATTTTCTAATGCTTTCTTTTTTTATTCGAACTACTCATAGATGAATTTCAAATGCATCCATGATGATTTCGAAAGAGTGTGATTGTTATGAACCCAACCATAATGTCATGCATTCTAATAGTCGATATATTGTGGGGATTTTTCATTCAGGAAACATATTGAGTTCAAGGTCAGATAAAATATTATTGAATCTAATATTGAAGGATAATTGTTCAAGATGTCTCATCTAAAAACTAGAACTATTTCTACGAAACTCTAAATAATGTAATCTCACTTGATCTAATCGTTGCAACAAAATCATTTGAAGGCTAATACACTAATAGATATTGTTAGTTATGTGAATACATAAGAGAAAGATCAGCATGAAATTCTAACAAGCGTATAGTTACATCTGTCTAACTCAATTAGGATTTGTTAGTAACAGGCTCCTGAACTTTCTGGTTGGTGACGATGTATTTTTGCTGATAAAATACTAAAACCATCTGTCTGATGCAAAAACCAAAGTCTATCTGAAATAGGAATTGGTTTTTTTGCGTATCAAAATAGGAAATGTTGTGAAAGTCGAATAAATATAATAGAATTCCAATGACATTGGTATAGTAGCCCATATTATTGTTAGATGCAGTAAGTAGCTTCTAGTGTTTATTTACTATAATCTTTTATCTGCTGATTAAAAATTCAAGCTACAACGAATAATCGACTAAGATTCCCATCATACCCGAAATAAACGGGCTAGAATTTGGAAGTTTAATCATATCATGATCAATAACAGTCATTATCATTATTTTAGTTATAAGTCATTCTAAAAAAGGTAACAAACATACGCAACCAATAGAAATCAAAACATTTTTATTAAAGAATTTTTTTTAAATCAGTCATCACTGATGACGATTCTGTTTCTGTTGGTAAATTGACAATATGTTCTCTATTTAGCATAGATCTAGACTGTACTCGTTTCATTTCGTTTATCTGTGCTCGAATATTAGCACCATAGATCGGCAACCGATAAAGTTTACCAACTAGAATAAATATTTCGTCTTGTTTAATGATACTCTTAGCATCCAATGGATTTGTGGACGATGGTGTTGGACTCGATTTAATTGCTTGTGTAGGAACTTCCATTTCGCGTCTATAGTCGGCCAATAATTTTTCTAAACCAACAATAACACCTTGATTTTCAACTCCATTACTCTGTTCTACTTTTTTTTCTCGAATAAAATGTTCAATATATTCTAAAATATCATAATTTATTGGATTACGTGCATTGGCACGGAGAAATTGTGTTCATTGAGAACAAACTTTAATAATAGCTTCTTGTTCTTCTTTTAAATCTTTAATACGTTTATTAACTGCATCAATTGGTGATTGTGTATTATTGCCAGTATTTGTTTCAATATTAATCATAAATTTACAAATTTCGTAAGTAATATGCATGTGTTCTTTCCTCGCACATCCACATTGAGTACAACTATCTAAAGTAATTTATAAGATAGTAGAATATTGAAAACAAATGATTTCGCTAAACATCGATTGATTTAAGATTGGAAAATTTGATATCATGTTCGAAAATGATAGGTTTAGACTTAGTGCATTTGCAAGCTCTCATGTAAAAATGAAGCTATGCCCGTACTATTCTAATTTCTTTCAGAGCATCGTTAAAACTTTGAAAATCTTGTTTTCTCTCTCTCTCAGTTTCTAGGAATTACTAGGTTAGATGATAAAACATATAACCAAATGATATCAAAAACAGTTCACTTCACTTCTGTAGTTTTAAAAGTTTGACAAGAGATTACTTTAACGTACCTAGTCATTTATTCATAGCAGTGCAATCTTTTAACTTTTCATGATCTATCCACTCAACTTTAACTCCAATAAGATAACAATGTGGATGACAATGATTTACATAATTGACTTTAGCTATACCATCGATTTTGATTAATTGGGTACATGTATTGCTTGCGCATACAGTTCTTGGATCTCCAAGATTTAGGATTTCTTCATCTTTTTGTTTTAAAACCATTGGTGTTGAAGTTCTATTTGAAACCACATTTTTCTTATGTTGTTCAGCTAATTGAATATTTTCTTGAATGAGTGTAGAGATTTCACCAATGGGTCTCGAAAGTTTTCGAATTAATTGGTGTGCTTCATTTAATGAGAGTGTGTCACGTGTAGCATGGTTATCACATTTAATTATACGAGCTATCAGAACGCTAAAGTCCTTAACACTATGTTCCCAACTTCTACTGTAATCTATTTTTGTTTTCAGAACTACGTTTGATTCTATTCCTATATAATGCTAAAAATCGAAATGCTTCATTGTCGAATAAAAATGAATTTTCTCTTGAAAATGGTATTTCAGTATCTGATTAATTTTTAAGACTTTTCAATAGTGTCCGAAGAAGAGGAGCTGATGGACCCGGCTGATAACTAGTTGCATGAACATTTTTTTTTGTACACTCCTTTATCTGCCTTCGTAGAGAGCGTTCGCATTTTTGCTCGTCTGC
>OENM01001160.1:0-35976 GCA_900239745.1 Rotaria magnacalcarata | reverse complement strand
AACTTTGTAAGACTTCATTAGTATCAATAGTACTATATTTGTATCCTCTTGATTGTTACCGGTACCAACCAAAATTTGTGCTACAGAACGAAATTCAAGATCTTCAAAATAGATCTTCTTCGTTTAGTTTCCAGGACAAGCTGTACTGTGCTAAAATGAAGTATGCTTCTGAAAAATGACTATATTTTACGATATCGAAGAAGAAGATTGAATATCATGTTTTAAATAGCTAACAGATCTTTTCAATCGCTGGAATATGTTATTGCCATTTTATTTGAAGAACGATTCACTCAGACACTCAAGATTGTACTAAAAGATACAGACTTAGATCTACAATTTGGCGACAACTGCAGCACCATGAGTAACCTTTTGATAATAAATCATTATTTTGTTTCTATTTTTTCGATGCATAAATATTTTTCGTTACTTATGCATATTAGCTGGTTTTAACATTTTTCTACTGAAATGCTTCTGGTAATAGTAAACAGATTGACGGATTGTGCATCGTAGGATTTATTTTGCTGTCTTAGAAATATACAATAATATCAGTTTCTGATTCAGCTACCCATTCGTATTCCGTATCCATACATCAAAAGAAATAGTATCAAATCTATTCTATTTCGTTTTTTTTCTGAAAATATTCATTCTTTTTATGTTAGATATATGATGATGACTACGAAGATAAATACTGTGGTTATTATATCAACACGAGTGTTGATAATAAGTACTAGCGGTGATCCAATATTGATAAAAGTAACCGATTCACAAGGGGAAAGTCTTGCACCATCAACCGTTTACAAAAAGTGTCAGCCACGTGTATCGCAGGAGAACATCTTTAAGATTACTTCGCAGTCTCCCTCTAGTACTATACCATGCTTATCCCATGTTATATGAACTCAATTTCGAAGTCATTTGTCGGTTGTCTGCGAGTGGCAGTGTTTTCGAGCTAGAGTTTCTCTATAATGATTATACACTCAGAGACAACACGTTTTACAGAAATGGTAGTTCAGCAGTCGGCTCAGAACGACATTGGTGGTTTAATACATTGCCAAGTAGTCATCATTTTGTATGTTCGCGAGCAGAAACAGTATACTTAGCTGCAGGCACTTATGTAATCGATGTTGGCGCTGGACTCATCTACTATAGCCAAACGGAAGTCTTCAATAGACAATTGACAGTTAAACTGACTCAATACGATTCAAGTCAAACAACTTTGGGCAATTTGCCGATGCTTCATGTTTCGCAATGAAAGGCTTCTTACTGCTTAAATAAACAGAATGTTTTTCTAAAAATATATATGCATCATTAGCATTCTCGAAAAACTTCGTTGAATTTTTATCGTCACACACATCATTGTGTATTTGAGTGAAACCGTTCAATAATGAGAGCATCGGTTTGAATTATAGAGTTGAAAAGGCGTAGTTGTGGGTTTAAATCTTTCCGAAGAAGGCATTTACATTCTCAATTTAAGACTACCATAAACTCATGCATAATATGAGCTAAGCTCGTTCTTTTTATAATAAAATTTGATGTGGAAAAGTTTGAAGGCAAAATACGAGAAAAGACAACGAAACTCGATTACTTCTCTATCAAAGATCCTTGAAGTATGATTTTGACCTTTGCATAAAGACTAATTACATAATATATTATTTCCCATGTAGATTATTTGAATTTGTGATATTTTTATTTTTCTCTAGCTCCGAATAGAACACAAGAATTCTCGGGATTCAGGAGGTTAAAGAGAAAAATCATAAAGTCAGATCATCGTATCAATTCGTACTGTAAGATTTCTGTAAGATCCTATAATATCATAAGATTTTTGTAAGATCTTACAGAAATCTTACAGTACGAATTGATACAATGATCTGAGTTTATGATTTTTCGTATGATTTCATCTGATCTCACAAGATCTGTGTGTGATTTTTTGATCTGGATCTGTATATGTAGCAGAAAGAAAGAAATAGGTGTCACTACTTATTTCATCAATCAATGAACTAGTAGTGATCAGTGTTTCCAATAGCAGGTGTACGTGTACACAGCAGAAGCAAAATGTACAGAACATCTGCTAGTTCTTATGTACACTCTGATTCACACTTTGCTCAGAAAAGCAAAGTGTACAGTGTACATCTTGCTAAAAGAATTTACACTTTGATTCTAGCGGGTGTCCCATGAAGAATGACCTTCGCAATGTTTCCTCGATAACATTTTCATTTTCTAGGCTTTAATTTGTTTCCAAAAGATCTACTACCCAGGAGAATGAATCCTAGCATCGGAAACTGATAAAATCCGACATCAACCGTCAATCGGAACCGGAATGCTTCGGATTTCATTGGTTCCGACAATCGGATATGATTGGAAATACGACTGTCGGATCCGACATTGATTCCTCAACCAGGAATCCAACGCGATTTCGTCGGATGGTAGGACCCCATAGAATCCGATGGGACTCGGTATCGGATTAATTCATCTGGGTATTTAATTCTACATAAGACGTATATGAAACGCTTTTCTGAAGGAAGTTGAGCAAAAAAAGAAAACAATAATACTGAACACGTACACAAGAATCAACTGTCAAATCTGAAAACCGGTTTTTTCGATTTTTCTATTAAGCTATTAACGATAAAAAGGATAGCATAACATAAGCATTTTGTAACCCTCAGAAAGCTCTATCGAACGATTCTAATTTGAAAATGGATATGCTCATTATTGTGACGTTCACCAATAATATCTTTTTCAGATTTGTGAGAATTTAGCTGTTTCAAACGGCAGTTTCGGAGCTTTTGAAAAAAGAGGCGCGAATATGCCAAAATAGCATCTTTTGGGTTCAGATTTCCCTTATTTCGACAAAAAGTGACTATTATATCAGATACAGAGATGAAAGTTAATCTAAACGTACTTCTTCTCTTCCTTTGGCAAAAAATAGTGAGTCTTGGACATTTTGAATCCTACTATAGAAAGTCAGATTTCTTATTCTAGAATTTGTTTCAAACCAACGTTGCGCTGCAGGAAAAATAGAGCAAACTTGAAAGTACTCAAAAGCCTCTTGACTTTGGTTTTCTTGATTCTAGTATTGTAAAAAAATCTTCTGAAGGTTACTTTCAAAATAGCTTTGAAAGTTAGTTATTTTCTATTTGTTCAGTATTACTGTTTTACTTTTCTGTTCAACTTTCTCCAGAAAAGATTTTGATACAAGTCTTGTGTAGAATTGGATGGTGGATCTTTAGGACATAAACTGAAGCTGGAAAGCTGAAAAATAAAGAAGTTGGTGAGGAAATACTGAGAGGGTCATTCTTTATGGGACACACGTTAGAATCTACAAAACTCTCTACATCCTTTTTGCATCATGATCAAGATGAAGACGAAAATAATTCATATTTTTAGAATATACTATTAGAAAAAAATATATATTAACTTTTTGTTTTTGTGAAAACCTTTTTTTTGTAATTTTTTCCACGGAACGTGTCAGATTATGAGATAGTACATCTATATATCATTTATTCATTTATCAAAGATTAGTTTATATTTTTTGTGAAAAAAAACAACATTATTTTGTGCTTTTACATTTTTAAAATTTGCTTTTGATACACTTTGTACACTCTGGCGCTAAAAGCAAAGTGTACACATACACTTTGTATGTATAATCAAATTGTACATACATTTTGTTCTAGATTTCCATTGGAAACAGTACTAGTGATTATACTTTTAGCGCCACCTGTCAAACTTTCGATTTATGAAATGTGGCGTGAGTGCGTCGCCTGGGTCACGTAGCAGAGTAGATATGTATGTTCAACTAGAAATCTTATACCTTTTTTAATGCATTACTCTACTCTATGGGGCCAATAAGATTTATTCGATTAATTTTCCGCCAATAAATACACAAGGTTAATAAAAGTTGTTCTTCGCCATACTTTTGAATTAGTAATGAAGCTAAAATCTTTGCTATTTTTGCAACTGGTCATTGTATATCGATCATCAATCAATCACTTCAATTATTCCTACACGTAGGAAATCAATTCATTAATTTGTTTGACTTTTTTAAAGAAAACTTTATTTAGTTATACGAAAATTAATCTACTACTTGTCAAAATAATACAAAACTGACATATGTTTTCTTCAATAATCTGATTCATTTTAGAAGTATATTTTTTTCACGAAACTATTTCTATGTATCTTATATTGTATATAGTGGATCGAATGAAAATGACTCAAATTAGTAATCGATTTTCGTCGATATCGTCCGTAGGTATGTTAGGAATTTTCATACTTTCAAAAACTAGTTCACCGCTATCTTGAAAACGAATATTTCATCAAAAAATAAAATAATTGCTTATAAAAATAGTAAAGTGTTTAACTGAAGGATAAGTAGTTGTATCAAGACGAAGGCCATATATACATTATTATACCTTTGGCAGAGGTATGCTAGTGATTGATTCTAATCGTTTTTTACTGTTGCCATTAGCACACATTCGTACATTCCATTCATCTTCACTATTCTATAATGTATAGTCAACAACAGAAATTACTATTTTTAATTCAATTGAAAAAGATCAAGTTAATGAAAAACAAACCAAATCAGCAGCATCATTACCAACAGCTGTTCCAATTATTCGAACGGAAGTTTCATTAATTACTACAACTAATGAATCAAAAATTGCTAAACATAAATCTGCTTAGTAGCGTTTTATTACTGTATTAAAACATTATTATAATGGCTTTAAATTATTATGTATTGAAACAACAATTGCAATTCGTCTTTTAAGACAAATCTTAGATGGTCATAATTTAACACGATGCGAACGAAAACAAGTATTTTGAAAACATAAAATAATAGTTGTTCTCGTCTAATATTCTTCGATTTTAGTTTACTCGAACCGCTGCTGATTTATTTCGGCTTGTATCATTTTCTGTATTCATTATTGTGCCATTTATGCAATTTTAATTACCAGTTTTTTTTAGAACTTTATCCCAATATGTTGCCTCATACATTTAAAGAAGCCGATAAAGGAGTATGAATGTATATTGTTTATGCTAAATTTGATCAGTTCCAATTATATTTGTATTATTTTATAGAAGGCACAATTGAACAAATGGTTAAAAGTTAAATTAGAAATGGCGAATTTTTTACAAGATACGTTAGAAGCAACATCATTAAAGTCGAAAAAAGACGTTCCAACAATGAATTGTCAACAGAATTTGTAGAATTTATGGAAAGGTTATTCATTAATTTTTCTCAGATCATTGTCAGGGTAAAAAAAAACTGATTTAACATTAAGAAATATGCATAGTTTTTGTTGATTTCAACTAAATACATGATGGCTAAAAAAGACTTACTCGCCGATAGGATATCGTCAACACATTTTGCATAACTAACTTTTTGATACCAATTATGTCAATAATCCTATCATTGCACTAAATTTCAGAATAAATATATCTCTTAGTGAGAGTTTTTTCTAAGATGTGTATTTAAAATATAATTCGACAAAATAAGACTTGAGAGAAGAAAAAAAATCTTATTACCAATATGTGATAAATCTTATTTATGAATGATCTACTACTAATCACATTCATTTTTCCATTTGAAACGACATCAATTATTCGTGTTGGAAAAAGCACAAATACCAGTTACTTGTTTTTTAATTTTAATGCCTATAATATGAAAAAGAAAATCATTGAATTTACTATTCATTGAGGGTGTGGGTGTGTTGTCTTATACGATGATATGCTTCTTGAATCGTATTTTGCCATCAGTCTGATGATAGTGTGCTTCTTCTAAACTTTATTAAAAATAATCTATGTCGTTTTTTCCCATTTCTAGATGAATTTTAGTGAATTATTCAAAGTAACTTCTCGTCAATGTTCGTTTTCTCCCAATGGTGAATATTTAGCAAGTGTTAATCAATATCGTTTAATAATTCGTTCATCAACAACATTAGAAATAATAAATTTATTTGCTTGCATCGATACAATAGAAAACATTGAATGGTCATATGATTCACGTTTGATTTCAGCTGGTCTAATAAAACGTAATGCTGTTCAGATATTTTCATTAGATAATCCAGAATGGAAATGTAAAATTGATGAAGGTTCTGCTGGCCTTTGTAATGTACATTGGGCACCAGATTCTCGACATATACTAACAACAGCACAATTTCATTTACGTATAACAGTTTGGTCGTTGACAACAAAAAATGTTTCTTATATAAAATATCCAAAGAAACTTTTACCGAGTTCATATGTTTTCAGTTCATTAAAACCATACATGGCATTAGTTGAACGTCGTAATGATAGTACAGATCATATATCAATATTTGATTATTTATCCAATTGGTCAATGATTGCGCATTTTCAACCAAGTGAATTAGAAGATCTTCAAGGTATTGAATGGTCACCAATAGCTGATGTTTTATGTTTATGGGAGAATTCTTATGAATATAAAATTGTTTTCTATACACTCGATGGACAATTATTAAATGTATATAAACAAGAAAATGATCGTTTATCATTAGGTATACGTTGTGCACGATGGTCACCAACAGGACAAGTTATTGTTGTAGGAGATTACGAAGAACGTATCACTGTTTTTAGTTATTTAACATATAAAAAGATTCAAGAATCATTTGAACATCCACAAAAACTATCATCAGGCAAAGGTTATGCAATTCTAAAAGAAGAAGAATATAATTCTGATGGACAAGAAAAGACAGACCAAAGGTAAACCATTGTAAAACTGATTTTGTTTTATTGAAAATTCTCATAAATTCTAAGTCTTATTTTAAATCGAACGTTCATACAGTCAACGTGATTTTGTGAGTCCTTCTATGTAATAAACAAGAGAGCAGGCATTGAGCTTACGTTAGTGACTACTGAAAATTAGCAGTAGATTTAATAATGAAGATTTTATGCAAAATTGTGCATTTCTAGTCATTCGAAAATGGAATATTTATATTTAAAACAATATCATTTAAAGAAAATATTTTGGTGATCTTATTCTAAAAAGCAACATATCTTACGACGAGAAGATTGAATTCGAATTCTATGGAATGAAATTTTTCATACTCTAAATTCAGTTTTGCTTTGGTACCAAAAATTTAACTGCACTTTCACTATTAATTATGGTACATATTTAAGGCATGACTGGAAATTTATTTGAATTTTCTATTGTAGCCAACGTAAACCATATTCGTCATCTGCTTATTCATCATCGACAGTATCACAAACAGAAAAAATTTCTTCAGTCGAATCAAAATATATTATTTATAATGGTACACTACAAATAGCTCCAATCAAACCTGATCTAGATCGTGCTAATCCTCGATTAGGCGTATCATGCATCGAATATTCATGCTCAGGTCGATATGTAGCAACTATCAATGACACAATGCCAAATCTTTTATTTATATTTGATTTTAAACCAACATTCCGTTTAGCTTTTGTTCTTATACAACTTCAGCCAATACGATGTGTTAAATGGGAACCTAAACGTGATCATTTAGCATTATGTACACATAATAATCGTGTTTATATATGGTCACCACAGGGTGCATCTTGTATTAATTTACCAGATGAATCATCGAAACATACGATTGATGAAATTAAGTGGAATACATTTTCATCTTCATCTAGTATTGCATTAATTGGACAGGAAACTATGTGTGTAGGTTTTATTGATCTTAATAATGATATATAATCTGCGTTCAGATAAATTTTTTCAAATTTTTTTTTATTGTTGAATTTTATGTGTTCGTGTGACGATTTGTTTTTTCTCAGATACAATCCAACTTAGAATTTTCTTTATCACAAAAAATATCTGCATTAGATTAGACGTAGTCTCTTTTAGATATGCCTGAGAACAACAATAATAATCAAATGGAAGAAGAAGACGAAGAAGAAGAAAACAACAATGATGACCTCGATTTTTATGATTTTCTGGAAATGGTCGCCGATAAAATTGATTCTATAACACATCAAAGTACACCAATAAAATAAAACGTTGATTTATCGTTTAAAAAAAGTTGCCTTTAAACTTTTTGTTTTCTAGTTGAAGAACGCAAAGAGGATTCTCGACAAAGATGGTTACGAACAAAAGAAGAAGTCGAAGAACAAAAGCGTTTACTTAAAACTCAATTGGGAAATCATATTCGTCTTCTATCAGAAAATTTAAAAAAACCAAATTTTATTCGAACAAGAGATAAAATTACATTTACTATTGGAGTTGCAAATGCTTGCTTTTCTCCATTAATTGGTATGATATGACTTTTTGCCAAAATTTCTGTGAGACATTTATGAAGGTTTGAGTAAAAAGAGTATGAAGACACCTACCTCTAAATCGCATAAAAACGCAACTTACAGTGTTAATTAAATCGTACTTCATATTTTTCTCCAACAGTATTCTTTGATTTTTAGCTGGACGATGGCCTCATATATTACCGATGCTTTACACAATACAAGCACTATGTCTCATATCAGTAAGATTTTTCATTTATAAACGTAAACATTGGCATTATTTTGGTAAGATTTCGTTAATAAATTGATGTTTATTCTCAAATTTTATATTTAGTTTTTGATTTATGTTATTTTATTAATCTTTTAACATTAATCTACTTATGGATTTTACCATCATCGAAAATTCTATTTTCTGTTTGCTATACATTAACTCACGGTCCATTGGCTCTTGCAATAGTTCTTTGGAAAAATTCTCTTGTTTTCCATAGTTAATTTTGAATGATCAAAAGTTAAAAACATTAATAAGCCATAAGAATTTTTTTCCACTGTTTTAGGTTTTGATAAAGTAACTAGCATATTCATTCATATGTAAATATATAAGTTTACTGCAATAATGATTTTGTTTTCAATCGTTTTTGTTTTCATTTTATTAGATATCCAGTATTAACTATGTTTACTCTTCGTTGGCTTTTACCAGTTGATTTGCAAATACAACATTATCCAGCTATTTCCAATATTGGTTCAACACTTCCGATGGGTTCATCTATTTTTTATACAGTAGTTTTTTATTTGATATGGCAAATATTGTATTGCGCATTTATTATTTACGGACGCCGTAAGAAAGTTGCAAGTGGATTAAGAGTGACATCATATACATGGCTATTAACTGATAAAAAAGGTTTCGTTTCACAGCTTATACAAAAGCTTGGTTGTGGAGGACCCAATGATGGAATTAATCGATATAAGATTTTCGTTTATTTTTGTTTACAATTTTTATACCTGCTGATTTCAATTTTACCAGTTTCATTATTTTATTATCAACACATGTGAGTTGCTACGCAGATTATTTGCTCTAACAAAACAAATAGTTCATAATTTCAAGCTAAATAGATGCATCAGAGTCAATTTCGATAGGAAAACATTATTCCATATCAGAAAATCTTCAGATTCCATCGGTGACTTAGTCATTAGCAAATATTTGCAAAATTCTCTTATTTGAAAATACGATAGTTAAATATTTCGAAGATTTTTCATATTCCAAAGACGAAAACTACTTATTTCCACAAAACAGAATTATCGAAGAGTGAGCCAATATTGAATCGAATTTCATTCTAGGTATGTGAATGTCATCTTTCTTTGTTCAATGTTTGCTGTCAGCGTTTATAATGGCGCTTCATTTTATATTGGTAACATCATCGTCTATTTTTATTTTTTTGAAGTAATTTTTTAATATTTAGATGTTTTCTCACGACAATATATAAAAAGTGTTGAATTATTACACGAGTGGGATACTCCTGATACGAATACTGAAGAAAATGACAGTAAAAAAGATTCCTAAATAAATTCATATGTCGATTTTACTCAACAATTCTATTTTTATCTGATAGCATATCTTTGATTCTTATTTTTAATCATTTATTTTTATTAATTAGAATAAAAATTGATCTCATGATGCTATAAAATGTCATCTTAGATGTTAAGTCACAATTTTTGAAAAGAAATAAACGCAACAAAAATCAGAGAATCGACTTTTACTGAATATAGTAGAATTCTATCAATCCGTTATGGATTAAATTATTGAAACATTTATTTAGAACTGAAATAAAAGATGAATTGAAAAATGAAAATGTTTTAGTAATATATTTGTCTATATGTTTGTGCCATGGAAAAGTGTTCCATTCGGTTCTTACATGAGAAAATGTGGAAATCATAAAATATATTTGTTATTCAAAATTTTTAGAAAAATTTATGTCAACACTAAAAACTTACACACAGTGCATCGTTAAGTATAACGAATAATTTCATACCATTTGTCTCATTTTATCTATTTATATCTAATGATTATCGTCATACGCATGTATTCATGTGACTTGCACGTTCTTACTCAACTCTTTGCTATAATTATTCTACTCACGTGTTTAAAAGATCCTTTTATTCAAGTTATTGTCATATTTTGCTAAATATTGCTAACAAGAGATAAAAAAACAGAGGTAAAAAAGACTTGACATACGCGCCCTTTATTCTTATCATTATCATCTAGCGAACAAGCGAGAACATTCGATTTGTTTTCAATCAAGTTGATATCAATGCTATGTGTAACTAGCTAGGTTCGATTCCAAATTTTTGAGTTATATTTTCATATTTCATTCATTGAATTTCGGATTCACTTTTATCTAAATATTATGTAAAAATAACAATTTTATCTTTGTTAATTCGACACAATATTCTATTCTTTTGATTATGTATTGTATATTTTTGTCATAGCTTTGTCTACTCTTCTTTTTAAAATCTACATTGAGACTGTCATCTGATATTGTTAACAGTAAAAATGATATGGCAAAAGGGGTGGAGAAGTGCATATCTACTCGAGGAAATCGTTTACTTTCATTTAAAAAAAAGAGACATACGCATATGCATTTCATGTCGCGATGGCAATGGGCACAAGTATATTCTTTTACTCGTTTGAATCAATCTACATCATGCCAATTGTGTTTACTAGACATAAGAGAAAGTAATTTTATTCAAATCGTAAAAGGTTATATTAGGGAAATGGTAAGGTTTTTTCTCTTTAAGTTGATTATCTAAATTAAAAAAAATACTTGTCTACGTACAAACAAGAAATACGTAAACACAACAAGGAATTATATTTATATATTTTAAAATCATTTTTTTTTAGAAATTCTTATATTTCTTATGCAGTATAATAACTTGTAAAAACTCGATTACAACATATCTTGTTGTGTCGTAATTCCTGCAGTTAAAGAATATTTTCTGATATTCTTAGCAAATGAATCGATCTTACTCAACTTCATTAACAACAGCCTTTCTCATATCAGACGATGATATTCCTAAAGATACAGTTGACTCGATTCGTCTTACTAAACGTAGCCATCGTATGTCTGCACCAACAATCGATTGGGATGTAGAAAAGACATTAGTTTCACCGAATGATATTGACATCGATGCTTTAGATGCTGAATTTAATCGTCTTTCAATGGATTTCAAAAATAAAATAATTGAATTACGTAAAGATCCGAATAATATATCTCTACATCATACACTTACATCGACTAAAGAATCGTTGATACGTATCCAAACTTGGTCATCATTATTAAATACAGCTGATGGTTTGGCTGTTGTCAAGAAAAATATTGCCGAACAACGCGCAAAAGAACTTATTCAACGAAAATATGAAATTGACGAAATACTTAAAGTTTCAAAAGTACAATCAGCGATTGACTTATGTTTTCTAATGGATTGTACAGGAAGTATGAGGAATTACGTTGATGCAACTAAAACTCAAATTCATCAACTTACAGAAACGATTCTGAAATTATATTCTATCAAACCTCATCTTGCTTTTGTTGGATATCGAGATATCAATGAAAGTTTGGAAATACTTGATTTTACGAATGATGAAAATATATTTCGAGACTATCTTCATCAAGTACAAGCAAAAGGTGGCGATGATACATGTGAAGATGTATTTAGTAAGTTTTGAAAAAAGAACATATCTACAAAGATTTTTATTAAAATAATCATTCTTCATAATTTAAAACACATTCATACATTTATCGAGAGAGAGAGAGAGAGAGAAACATGTAATGCTTCAGATATAAACTGAAAATAAGTATCAAAATAAAATATTGAATTATTTCATTTGACTCATCTATTTATCAATGAGTTAAAGTATTTAACTTTGTTTCGCTTTAATTACATAGGTGGATTGGAATCAGTTGCCCAACTTTCATGGTCGAATCCCAATCGTTTATTAGTTCATATTTGTGATGCACCGTGTCATGGACAACACTATCATGAATTTCAAGGAACAGCAAATGATACTTATCTTAAAGGTGATCCACAGAATCGTGAATTGTCAAAGTTAATGTTAAATATCAAGCGACTAGGTATAACCTACAGCAATATTCAATTAAATGAAACTACAAAGAAAATGTTTGAAGAATTTTCTTTTATATTTGGCTCAATATGTGAAATTCATGTAAGCGATCCAGCATGTCTCATTAAACGTATCATTGAAAAAACAAGTGCTCTTATTGAGACTAGTATTAAATCGACCATATCGTCGTATCATAATCGAAATAAATCAATTAAATCTTATTTGCTTTTTAGTAAAGAACCCGATTGGAATAAATTGAAAATATATGATGTTAATATTACTGAAATCATTCCACCACATACAATAGATGATCTTTTTCATCCTTTATTATTTAGTAAAACAACTGGTCAAATAAAAATTGCACCACACCCATTTGCTAAAGGATCACTTCGTTTTGCTTTTTATGGTCAATATTCTAGTGATAATTCTCCTTTCGTCGATGTTGTTTTTAAAGAAATTGCTAGTACAGATACGAAAGCAAACACATTTATTGTCTATCAAGAACACCTTGAAATACAAGCGATTGCACAATTCTTAGCTGAACAATTTAATGCTGAACAACAACGTATTTTTCTAAATTTCATACCAATTGCATATGCTGATGCTGATCTCATTCAGCAACAAGTAGATCCATCGAAAATCTATCAAGTCGAACGACGCATGCATCACGAATGGCATAAATGGAATAATAATAGTGGTGGAGTATCTCTAAATGAATATTCAACAATCTTGCAAGCGTTCTCTCATTGGACATATTATAAGACTTCGGGTCGTCTTATGGTTGTTGATCTACAAGGTGTTAAAGTAGATCGTGCTTACTTACTGACTGATCCAGCATTGCATTGCAGTGATTTATTACGTTTTCGAGAAACACGAACTAATCTTGGTACAAAAGGAATGCGTCAATTTTTTCGTACACATATATGTAGTGATGTATGTACCAAGTTACGTCTACCTATTTTAAACATGGAATCAAATTCAAACTTATCGAGTCGTTCTGATTCACTAGTATGTAATGCGACCACAAAAACAAGTGATGATTTAAATTTAAAAACAACAGAAGAAAAAGATTTTGAAACAATCGATAAAAATCAATTGGAAACAATAGAAAAGTTTGAATTGTGTTAAACTTATTGTTTGAATATTTCTTTGTACATATTTTAGATTTTTATATTTTTCAAATATCTTAATGAATACTATTGTTATTGATAACATACGTGTTGTTACATTGAAAATAAAGTTCCTATTTGCACAAAATCTATTTCATTTTATCTATTACATCTTGTTTTAACTTTTTATTGTTTCAAAAAATAAATTGAAGAAAACATGATATTCGTTTCATTCCTTCAGTGGAAATCTATTACATATCTCGTTTGATTCAGAAACAATTCTCTCGAGTTCTATCATGTTGTCATTTTCAATGAATGTCAAAACCAAGAAACTTGTCCGCTAATAGAGAAATTCAAAGATTGAATAGCGATTACATCGATAGTCTTCATATTCAAATCTAAATCATTTCTTTGGTAATTATGTTCTTTCGAAACTGTGAAATAAAACAAAATTGAGTTAACTAACCATCAGTACGTTTCAGTTACTTTCAATTAAAATATACTTTGTAATTTTTGTCTGTTTAATTTTATAATAATGTAAAATGTCGTTAATGTACGCATAGGCGCACATAATCTTTTTACTTTTTCATACTCATTTGCAATTGGTTTGTCCACAAAATACTAGACTGGTCCAAATTATTTTGCGTTTATGAATCAACTACAGCTGAAGTGAAAGAATAGCAGGTATATCATAAAAGCTTGGTTAAATCAACTATATTGAGATTAATCTGATCATTTTTCAAGACAGTTTTCTAATGATAACAAATGTCAATCTTACAATTACTTGAAAGGTATCATTTCGAGTAGATTCATGATAGTCTGAGGCTCACTCTAATCCATGCAATCGTTCGGTGTGAACTGTGTCCATCCTGTTCCTGTCACACACGAATACTTTCAATGGCAAAACATTTGAATAGATAATCTATCAGAATCTTTGAATTTGTGCTATTTTATTTAATAGACATGATCACAGAAATAAAACGAAACGACAATAAAAGAATGACTAAGAGCTTGAGATCTGAAAACTGAAACTACGCTGTTTTTATTCAAGCATACACATGTTTCTAATGCATATATAAATATTTTAGATTCCTAAGTTCTCATTCACAAACAAAGACAACTTTCAATCTAATATACATAATCGAATAATGTCTGTATTTTTAACTAAATTAACGTTACTGGGAAAATTATCAACTTTATCAAATACAAATAATATAGCATCAGGCAAATCATTTAAACTTTTGTGTCAATCATTTTTAACGATTTCTACACAATCAGATATAAATTATCATCAATTTAAAACTTTTTCAACAATTAATTATGAAACTAAAAATCGGTTAGCCTATATTACTTTAAATAAACCAGAGGTTTTAAATGCAATCGATGGTTTAATGCCTAAAGAATTGTCTGAATGTGTAGCAAAAGCAAATGATGATCCATCTGTACATGTCATTGTACTAGCTGGTGCTGGTAAAGCATTTTGTTCTGGATATGATTTGACATATTACGCACAAAATAAAAATGAAAATGCTGTACAAGAAATGCCATGGGATTCAATGAAAGATTATACATCTATGAAGAAAAATACAGAATATTTTATGTCTCTATTTCATTCATCTAAACCGACACTTTGTAAAATACATGGTGATGCATTAGCTGGTGGTAGTGATATTGCTTTATGTTGTGATATTATTTTAATGGCTAATGACGCACGTATTGGTTATATGCCAGCTAGAGTATGGGGTTGTCCAACAACAGCTATGTGGATATATAGGTAAATAAGAATGAAAAGCTGTTGTGTCTTTTCTTTTTATTATAGAGGATCATATTTTAGACTCGGTATAGAAAAAGCTAAAAGAATGTTATTAACTGGTGATAAAATTAATGGTATTGAAGCGGAAAAACTTGGACTTGTACTGAAATCAGTTCCACAAGAACAATTAAATGATGAAGTCGAAAGATTAGCTCAACGAATGGCTACAGTGCCAATAAATCAACTTGTCATGCAAAAACTAGTGATTAATCAAACATTAGAAAGTATGGGTTTAAGAACATCTCAAATGTTTGCCACATTATTCGATGGCATTGCACGTCATTCACCAGAGGGCCTTGTGTTTAAACGTCGATCGGAGACTGCTGGATGGAAAATAGCTGTAAAAGAACGAGATCATGGTACATACGATTGGACTGCTGATATGCCGATCGAAATGGAAAAAAGACATAATGATGATAAATTGTAATTTTGTAATAATATAAACAATAGAATATTTGACTATTTGATCATATTGGTAAATAATTTTATGTTACTTAATAAGAAGTTGTAGAATGAAAACAAAATCCTGGTTTAGAAAAACTTTTGAGTAGTATAATGGCTTGTCTTTCATTAAAACACATGATTTTTGACTTAACATCTCATTCTTTGAACTGAAATTTATGACGACATTCATATCATCTACTTGAAAAATAGTTTTCTTCTTTCTCTCGTTTTATGTTTCCTTGCTCTATGTCATCTCAGACTTTTCGAAGGAAGTTCATTGTTCTGATTTGCTCGAACGATGAAGCACACCATTTGTATGTTTCGTTTTCAGTCAAGAGTCTTTTATTTCTATATATAAAAGCACTTCTATGAAAGAATGATCACGTTTTAAATATTTTCGAAATGTCTATAGTTGAAGGTTATGAGGTAGCTCTGAGAAATTCAGTATAGCTTCTCCAATATATTCTGAATATTTTAATCATGCACAATGGTGCTAGGATTCAAATTTCTGTTCATTTTATATCTAGACAATCGAGTCAATTGGCACGTAAGTTCTAAAAGTAGAGTGTTTTTAGTCAAAGAATATGATGAAGTGAAATCAATCATAAAGTAAAGAAAGAAAAAGTATTTTTCATAGGAAAATTATATAAGCACCAGCAAACTATTTCAATGAAAAAAAATTGAATATTTATTTTATTTCTCTTTAGTTCAAAAAAGAATTTAAACAGAACATCAAATCTTATATAAAAAAAATTATATCGTTAGTTGAAATTCAAGTATCACTAAAGTTAATATAAAAAGAAAGTTAAATAAAGCATATCTTAATAAAATATCTTGTTAGTTTATATTCTCTTCATTGTAAAATAAAAAATTATTAAGGCTAAATTCAATTGTGTAAATATTATAAACGACGGCAATTAAAAATAAAAAGTGTTAAAATAAGAAAAACCATGGACCAAATAAATGTAATCCAAAACGCTTGTTGAACAATTAAATGTTGAATACCCCATCCTACACACAAACAAAAACAATGAAATTATTAATAAATAAATCAGTACAATCTTACCTTTTAATAATATACCACGCATAGCATCAATTGCTTTTGTCATTGGTAGCCATTCTGTGACTGTTCGCATCCAAATCGGTTGCCCTTCAAGTGGCCATACAATGCCTAAAATGACGTAGTTATTGATTTATTTTTATAATCTCAATTTTTAATTACCACTCAAGAGTAATACAGGATAGAAAATAGACATAGTAATTTGATGAGCATTGATTTCTGTTGTGAAAATTGTTGAAATAACTAATCCTGTAAGAGAGTATACATTTGATTAGGATAAAAATTCATTCAATCTATAGTGCAAAAGCTTTATTATGAAATATTTGATTCATCTTACCAAAGGTCATACCACAAAACCCTTGTATCACACATAGTAATGATGAATAAAGTAGACTACCTCTTGATGGAATCTAACAGAAAATTATAGTCTTTTGAGTACAAAAATAAATGAATTTTAACCTCGAAAATATATAAAGAAGTGAATAAAACAATTACTATTTGAATAATAAGTATCATCGAATGAATTATCAACTGACTAAGAATGATTTCGTTTGACTTCACACCTTAAGGAAAAAACCAAAGAGAGTATTGTGGTTTAAGCAAGATTATATTTATAGGACCACCTGTAATCCATACACGTTCTTGTGTTCCATCGCTTTGTTCAATCACAAGTGAGAGAGCAGTAAGGGCGACATTAAAGAAAAAAATTACTCTAATAAAAAGAAGAAAAAAAAATATATATATATGCTTCATAAATCAAAATAGATATGAGAAAACCTTACGAAAGAATAATACCAGGTATCATAAAATGGGTAAAAGTATATTCAATTTCAGGTAGATTATTGTAAAATTGTGCTAGCTAATATATTTATCACTATGAATATGTATTTTATAAGTAAACAAATAATATAATCTACTTTAAATAATGACTCTTGATTCATAGGCGTAGATGTAAAAAATCCAAGATGGTAATCAACATCAATAGTTTTAAAAATTCGAATAAACTCTTCAGCTATTGTATAAACCATTTGTCGATCTAATTATTGGCCTTAAAAATATCTCTACTTGTAAAGCAAATATTTTATTTTACTTGTTTGATCCATATACATTGTGAATTGAGAATCATTATATTTATTAACGTTAGAAAATGAGCTAAATATAATAGTATTGATGTTACCTAATTTCTATTCAGAAACACTATCACTCTTACCAATTTGTTGCTTTTTCAATAAGTTCTCGACTAAAATTTTCACCAATATTAATAATTCCTGATAAATATCCTACATCAAATAATCGTTGAGCTTCGTCTATCGTCTTATATTCAATCTGTATAGAATTAAAAATAAAAATAATTGCTGATTGAGCAAATATTCTTCAATTGATGTCTTTTACTATCTTAAAAATATTTCTATCAATTTTATTCAATATTAACTCACTGCCAGAACCAGAGCCAATAGTTTCACGTGAAATAAATCCAAACGGAATATTGCTTAATTTTCGTCCAACACATAAACAAAATAAAGCAATTTGAAGAATTGGCACCAGAAATTGTATGATCAACATACTAGAATAATTTAAAAAGGCCGATTAATCCAAATATTATCTTATATTTATAGATACAATGGATTTCGTTGAAATTTAAGAATATCTTTTATAAGAAGAGCACATAGAGATCGACCAAGATATGGACGGGCGCAAGAACGAAGAGTAGGACAACATGACTCTCTCACTAATAGAACAATAACTATTACAAATCATAATAAAACTTGCTTTACTTACTACAACATGAACATCTGACTGATTGAAAAGAGTGACAAATCTTAAAAAAACAATAGCTAACATTATTCAAATCATTTTTTTTATTTAAATTACTTTATTTGCTATAGTTAAAGATTTATGATCATGAACTTTCTCTTGTGTATGGCATTGCATTTCTACTCTATGAGATCCTTCACATAATTCAAGAAAGACAGCTTCAAGAGTCTAGAATAAAACTATTCTCAAATTAAATAATAAAGAATTTCGATTTAACAACTTGTTGTTCATGTTTCAATAGTAAATCATTGGGACGACCGGTTTCCAATAGATTACCATATCGCATAAACGATATCTACAATACATATTATAGATCATAATAGACTAATTTCAATATTTACTATATTAGCTTGTCGAGCTTCTTCAATATAGTGTGTTGTCAAAATAGCAGTTACATCATTTTTCATCGTGATCTCTGTAAGATGTTGCCAAATTCTATAGAGACGAATAATATAAATATGATTGACTAAAATATTAACAGGTACTACTTTTTTCTTAAAAGTGGATCAACACCAACAGTTGGTTCATCTAATTATTAGAATGTCCTATTATGTATTTGAATATTAGAAAGAAATCTATTCAAAAAAAATACCCAAAATCAGTAATTTTGGTTCATGTAAAAGAGCAATAGCAAATGAGACTCGTCTCTGTTGTCCACCACTTAAAGTACTGATTGATTTTCGTTCATGTGGTAATTCAAGAAAATTAATTAAAAATTGATATCGTTGTTTAATCTTTTCATTCGACATATTAACTAAACGTCCATAGAAAAATAGCTCCTCTTCAATAGTATTCGACGAATGCAATGCCATTTCTTGAGGCATAAACCCAACAATTTGACCGAATGCATGTGTGTGTTTACCAAGAATTGATATTTTTCTTCGTGGTCCATTATGATTATTGAGTGGCTGCAAACGTCCTACTAGTGTACGGATTAGAGTCGTTTTTCCACACCCACTTGGACCAAGTAACGCAAAACTACATCAATTTAAATATAAGTATTAAAGCAAAGAAGATTGAAGAGTTTCTTACATGCCACCTTGCTCAATAGTAAGATGAATCGATTTTAAAATATCTCTGTTACCTAAGCGAACGGTAACATCAATTAGTTCGATAGCATAAGGGTTTGCAAGTTCATCAAGGTCATTAATAGCATATTCCATTTTATATTTTAAATAATTTATAAACTATCTACGAGAAGACGATTAGAAAGAACAAAACAACATCACATAGATAAGGAATTACAAAACAGGGAAAGATATTAAAGGAACAGAGGGCAAATAGTGTATACGTAATTGCTCTTTTCTTTTTCTTTTTTAATGCATAGAGTAAAGAGGGGCAAATGGGCACACGAAAAACATTTTCTGTTTGCAAAGCAATTATCGCTCTCACTTTTGAAGATAAAAGACAATTTACGCTACAAAACATTGTAGAAAAAACATTTTTCTATCGATCTATTTTTTTTTCAATTTTAAAAATCTCGTCAAGACAAGTATCCACGCAGGTTTCCGTGAGACCTACTTTTGCCTGTGCCCATTTCCCCCAAACGGGGTAAATGGGCATTTTCACATATTTTTTGCAGGAGCAGTTTAAACATCATTTTTGACAAATCTATACATTATTTTATGATTTTTTTATCACAAAAATGTTTGGCTCACTTTGCTACACATCTAGATGTGTAGCAAAGTGAGACAAACATTTTTGTGATAGAAAAAATCATAAAATAATGTATAGATTTGTCAAAAATAATGTTTAAACTGCTCCTGCAAAAAAGATGTGAAAATGCCCATTTACCTCACTGATATATATGTTAGTGCCTTTTTACCCCGCATGGGGTAAATAGGCATTGATTTTTTTTATAGGTCTTAAGTCGAGCACTGGTGTTTGAATATAACTGAACCCAGGAGAATCAGAGTACGTCGGAATCGGTCGGAACCGATCGACTTCGTTGAATTCCGACGATATCCTAACTAACGGATTCCGGTCCAGATTTCGTTGGATCATCTCCGATCAATTTCCATCAGTTTTGTCGATTTCCGACGAATTCCGAATCGAAATTTTGCGGAACTTAACGGAATTTTTCCGGCGGAAACCGGACCGGAATCCGTTAGTTAGGAAATCGTCGGAATTCAACGGAACCGACTAAAAAGCAACGGAATCCTTAGGATCCGATGCCGGAAACGATCGGATCCACTTGTCGGATTGAATCTCCTGGGTATTGTCGACAAATGTTCGTGCTACAGACTGATATAAGTCTGAGCAAAATCCGAGTAGAAATAGTGTCAGAAATTAGGTTTTACCGTTAACTCT
Source organism: Rotaria magnacalcarata (assembly GCA_900239745.1). NCBI lineage: Eukaryota > Metazoa > Rotifera > Eurotatoria > Philodinida > Philodinidae > Rotaria > Rotaria magnacalcarata. The sequence continues at coordinate 15,085 of OENM01001160.1, read as the reverse complement.
AAAAGTCGCTACGAATGCCCGTTTACCCCGTTTGGTGGAAATGGGCACAGGCAAAAGTAGGTCTCACGGAAACCTGCGTAGATATTTGTCTTGACGAGATTTTTACAATTGAAAAAAAAGATCCATAGAAAAATGTTTTCTCTACAATGTTTTGTAGCGTAAATTGTCTTTTATCTTCAAAAATGAGAGCGATATTTGCTTTGCAAACAGAAAATGTTTTTCGTGTGCCCATTTGCCCCTATCTGAATGAAAAACATTTCCTAGTCAACTGTCCCTAGAAGAATCCCCAGGGAGTCCCCTGAGAAATCCCCGAGGACTCACGACAGAGAGTCCCTAGAGATTTCGTTCTTTTGCGGGGACTCCCTCGAGAGTCGTTGAGGGAGAGTGGATTAGGGGTGTTCTTCTTTATATTTACAGAAAAGCTCGTTTGTATTCATTTCAATTATTGGTTTTTTGAATACTCATAAGCATATCTATCACATATGTTTTCTTTTTATTACATTTATAAGTCTAATATACAATTAAGAGATACATATTTTGACAAACAGTGTCCATTACAGATCTTCATCACTAAAGTTTTCGCCTATAACATCATCACACTAAAATAAATAACCGTAAATATTTTGTTTTTCTTGTTCAAATGAAATCAACTCACCATTGGATCAAGATCTCCCATCGCTCCTGTATCGAATCGACCGCCATCGAAACTTGAATCATCATTCATTTCACGTTCAAGTCGTTCGAAATGTGTTGTTCCTCTATAATTAACAAATAGAAATATTAATTTGAAAATTAAAAATATTAAAATTCACACGGATAATTGCGAACTTGTTGCAGCATTTCTTCATTACTACCTGACTTCATTAAATTTTCGATAAGTAATTGACGTATACGTTGATCATTATTTATTTGCACATGTTCTTTGAGTCTACAATAACATAGATATTATCATATGAATGAAAAACATTTTCTCGTTTAATATGGAAAGAAGCAAGTATGGACTATAGAAATATTTAATGGGAAGAAATCCTTTCTAATTGTTAAGGTATTTTACTTCTTTATTAGCAGGTCCGATAACATACACTTTAACAATAATAATACCAGTACTGAACCCATAACAGGGACAGATAAACTCGTATTCAATTATCTCCAATGAGATAAAGAATACATAATAATATGTGAAGGACAATAGGAGAAAGAAAGATAGCGCTATCGAGGTAGATGATGCTGATGCTCTTTGTGTGCATACACAGATCATAGCACTAATGGAATTTAAATACTCGTATAACTAGAAGGTTTTCATAGAATATTAAAATCTGTTTTGATTGAATTATGAAGCATTCTAATAAGTAGGAATCTAGTAACTCTCTCGGCTGCCTCTACTAGATTCTATGTGTTTTATTCGTCATTGTGAGCATCTCTCAGATAAACGACAAAAGAAGTATTAAGGATAAATGATCAAACAAAACAGACTATTAATTCTAGTGGTAACAGAGTCCGATAGAAGATGATTTCATTCTCTATATTTATTGTTTACATAGCTATGAACATTATCATTTCAAGCGGACACACTTAGAGATGTGAAGTTTGTACTTTGCTGACCCACGGCATCTCCTATTTGATGCAACAGGTTCATATTGGTACCACTACGTACTAAAGCATTCCAGTGCATCACTACAAAAGGAACGTAGATATTTAGACAGAATTTATGGCTGCCTGTTAGTTGTGTCCATGCCTAATTCTAATATTTCATATCATTTAACCAATCAATATTCTTACCAGATAGAAATTTGAAAAAAAAAACATGAGTGATATCGATGCAAACTGCTAAACTTAAGACGTGCTATTGTTGTAAAATTTAAAAAATATATATTCAAGTAGTCATCCTATTCAGAGTTCGTGCATTTCATTAGTAATGCATAAATGAAGTTCATTTGTGACTTTGTTTTGAGAATTTGAATCCGTTTTTTCTTCTTCAAGTCTCGATCTGCTTGGAATATCTGATAAACTACGTACATTCATTTGCAATAATACACTAAATTGTGTTCGAAAATCTATGCTCCCAAAAATATATTTAAGAGGACAAACAAAATCCAAGAAACAGTTTATCGTTACCGATAATCTTATATAGTTTCTCTTTTTTTCTCTTATCGATATTGATTTTCTAGCTCTGAGATTTCAACATAGTACTAGTCATGGAATTAATTATTTTTCTTTTGTTCGACAATTCTTTTACGAATAATATTCAAGATAAATAAATAGCTCACAAGCATTTAAAAAAATCTACACACTACACTGTTTATCAATATTATTAAGTTTCAACTTACAATTCAATACTTTTTTGTTGTTGTTTCAATTGACCATATACTTCAACAAGAGAAATAACAGCTTCAGTATATTTTGGATTAAGTACAAGTGCTTTTTCTAAATAAACTCGAGCTTTATCTAATGATGATGGTTCTTTCGCAAGAACTTGTCCACATAATGTAAATGCTCGAACGTTTTCTTTTAAATTTGTTCGAACAGCATTGGTAATAAACATATCTGAATGAAGAAATTATTATATATAATAAAAAATGTTGTACTTGTGATATTAACATACTAGCATCACTCAATCGATTCGTTGCTAAATAACCGTCGACAACACCTTTATATCCTTCGAAACAATACGGTGTTAAACGAACAGCTTCTTTATAATGAACAAGTGAATCTGAATAACGTTTCAATTTGAATAATGCAAGACCTTTGAGTAGTAATGCTTGAATTCTTGTATTATCTAATGCATAAGCTTTTTGAGCAAGATAAACTGTGCGAGATGGTTTGTGATTCTTTTTCAAGCAATAATATCCAATAGCAATCCACGTTTCAGGATGATTCTCACCAAGTGACATTAAATGATTGACAAATCTAAATTTAAAATAAATAAAGTTTTCATGGAAAAAAATTCCAATATTTTACTTTTCAAATGAATTATCTTTACATTCTGTGTAAGTAAGAAATGCAAGTATATCCATATGTTTTAATAATAATGGATCTATTTGTTGTGCTCGTTGTAAACTATGTAGTGCTTGTCCATAATCACCATTTAAATATTGATTATAACCAAGTTGACATAAAACATATGTTGATTGTGGTAAATATTGAGCATCGATTTGTTGATAAAGTCTTGATGATTCAGCAAAATCTCGACTAGTTGAACAAGCATCGGCTTGTAGTAATGCACGAAACCATGGTTGACGTACTAATGGTGATATTATTACTGGTGTTGGTTGTTGAGCTTGATTTTCATGATGTATAGATGCAGCTGATGGATGTGTATGTAAAAGATCACTTAATTTGATACCAAGAGCGAGTAAAGCGATGTAAGCAGATAATGTATTAGGATTTTGTTTTAAACATTCACGATAGGCACTGATTGATTCTTGTATTGAACCACCAGCTTTTTGATAACATTGACCAAGTGCTAAATGAATCTTTGCAGTACGTTGTTGAAATGAAACTGATTCGAGCTAAGAAAATTTGATTTTTGAACAAGGAAATCTATGTAAAGCATTTTGACTTACAACAACAAGAGCTTCTTTCAGTCGATTCAATTTAATTAAGCATAGATGTTGACGATACTTACATTCAATAGTCCAATCAGGTTCCAACTAAATATATATATATATATATATGTGTGAAAAATTATGAAATACTTTAATATAGTTGCATAGATACCGCATTTTTATCATATTTATCTAATTGTTTATAGCTGTGTAATACTTTTTTAAAATAAGATTCAGCCAAATGATATTCATGTAGAAACCAAGTTGAATCAGCCAAACAACGATAAACAATTAAACGTTGTTCATTATTTAAATATTCTTTTCCGCATTCATCAAGTGTTAAGATGAATTCTGCCTAAAACAAAAAGGAATAATAATATTAATTTGTCAATTTACAATCAAGTTTCATTGATATTACCAATGTTTTACAATCATCATGCAATTCAGCGTTTCGAAGTGTTTCAAGTTGTTCGATTGAAGCCATAATATTCTTTCTGAAAATGATTTATGTTTTTTTGTTTATCATAATTTCTATAGATATGTTTTATTCAAATTTTCATCGTCCATTTTTGACTAGTTTTATATCGATATTTTTTTAACAACAAGAAAAAAAGAAAACAATAACAATTATATATCACTGTAAGAAAATTTAACTTAGTAATAAGACAAATAAGCAAGAGTAAATAAATACCATAAATGAAATAATTTAAATGAATATCAATGACAAAAAGTATTTCATAACTTTTTGTAGATAAATATATAATAGATAGAAGTATGCTATAGTTATTTGAATAAATTTTTCGCATATAACATAAATCCAAGTAAGTATAAGATAAGGCGAAAATGATTTTTTTAATAAATAACCAAGCACAAGACCAATGGCAAGTATTATTAAAGTAAAGAAGATTCTCGACGATGATTGTTGTCGACTAGTTATCTCTTCTTTTTTATTTGAAATTTCCGATTCGGTAAATTGACATTGTGTTAATAGTGGAGGTGATGATTCTTGTTTTGTTAATGGTGTAGTCTTTTTTAATGAACATGGTACTACTTGCAAAGGTGAAAATGATAACATTGAAGGTTTAACAGAACATTGTTTAGTTGGAGTACAGAATATATCTGATGATGCTGAGTTCAAATGTTCAATTGATAAATCATGTCCAATAGTTGCAGAAGTAAAATGAAAACGAGACCATAATTTGTCTTGATCAAAAACCGTTTTAGTTAAAGATGATTGAACCAGCAATGATGGAGAATGAGATTTTAAAAATGGATTTGAATTACATGAAACATCTGATAATGGTGAATCTATTGAATATGCATCTTGAGTATTTGTCTTATGATTTGACCAAAGACAACTTTTACTAACTAAATAGAAAACAATATAAATTTAAACTTGTTACTTGATTCAAACTATTCTTTACATTTGTTTTCATCCAAAGTACAACTTTGAAACCAATCAGTCAATTTATTAATACCATCAAATGGCAAATCTTGACAATGATTATCTGCTAGATCTTTTTTTGAACATAGAGTTGAGTTTGTTAATAGTGTCGTCATACCAATATATGAATCAATACTCTCTCGGCTTGCTGATTGATGCTGTTCTTTTTGTACTGTTTGCGGAATGAACATTTGTTTTTCAAAAGTTTTTGTTTTTGATCTTCTCGTTGGTGGTTCATTTTGATTAATAGATAAATGATTTAATGCTGATATTGTACGTCGCTCCTTTGGAGTTTTAGACGGTGAACTCAAATAAAAATCACAATCAGACAAAAAACTATCTCGACAATTTTCATCGTCAGATATAATATTCCAATTAGATTTTAATGTCATCGTCAATCATAGTCTAAAAACAAAGGACAACTGAAAACAAAGACTTATGACAATAATAAAGAAAAAAAACATAGAAAAAATTCAACGCGAACGAGAGTATACACCATCATTATCTTCTATCGTGTTTAACAATAACTATCAAAATAAAAAATGTTAGCATTATGTTGTTTGTCGTGTATTTCGTTGATTTTCCATTCTTTGATATATACGCATTAATTGTCGTTTAGCTTCGCAATCGGGCAATGATGGTAATTCATAATACTGTGGTGATATGGTTAATAGCCATTCTGGTTTAATATCTGTTACAGTACGTATATAATTTTTAGTTGTTAAAACAAATTCATTATATAAAACCCATTCTGGTTTATGATCAAGTACAGTTGATGGATGTAATTGAACAATTTGATTATCTTTTATTGTTAAATAATGACCAGTTTTTTCTAAATGCGCTGCTTGCATAAAAAATCCACTGACCAATGCTTTACGTATATTTATGTAATAATCAGGTGAAGTGAATTCCGTTGATGAACGTCTTAAATTGAATCTAAATAAACTAGAAATAGTAATCATTATCTGAAAAATCATTTTACTTACCGATCCATAATACGACCAAGTTGTGTTCGAACATTATCAGCTGATTTTAATGAACGATAGTTAACAAAATTTTCATAACACCAATGATTATCTTCATGGTTTTGTTTAAATGCATGATAAACATTTAACATAGTTAAATGATCACCATCAATATGTGCAAAACGTGCTTTAGCTTCATCAGCTTGTTTACGTACATCATTTGGTCGAACAAAACACTGTGGTACAGAAAGCATAGCAGTCAATGATAAAATTTCATTTGAACATGAATAATCACATGATGCTATAACCATTTTAGCTAATTGTGGATCAAGTGGAAATTCGGCCATCATCGAACCTAATTCTGTAAGATCACCCTCATCATCAATGGCAGCTAAATAATTTAATAATTCTAATGCACGCATTAATGTTTCAGGTGCTGGTGGATCCATAAAATCGAAATGAACAAGATCATCAATACCTAATTTTTTTAATTGTAACACAACACTGCCTAAATTTGATCGAAGAATTTCTGGATATGTATTTTCATGCATTTCACTTTTATATGCTTTTTCTAGAAAACAAAAAGAAATTAAAATTTATAAAAAAAAGCATTGAAATCTATTTTTTATGAAACATATTTTATAAGGAAATTGCAGCACAGAGGATAAAAATCAATACTGCGTTATCTCTCACACATAACCGAAAAAATAAATTATTGCGGATCGTATATCGAAAGAACTATATGAAGTGTATTTTGAATGAGTGTGATTATATTGATCTTGAGAAGCTATCATGTTCACAAGCATTTTAATCGTGATTTACTTCACTTTTTATCAAAGAAATATTCAATCCCCTAATCTGGTTAATATTGCTAAAGAGCCTTTCAAATTGACTTTCTCTAAATTCTGACGACGTCCTATTATCTCAGTATTTATTTATCGTATAAAAAATGACTTGTTCAATGAATTTCTAGAAGATTAAGTGAAAATGTGCCAGAGAAGTCTGTACTACAATGTATAGAATAAAATAGCCTTGTTGTGAATCTATTAACAACAACTATATCATGTTTCTCACCAGAAGCGCGTTATGATCATACTAACAAAATCATTTTTCCTTACCAGTATAGAGACGAAAAGATTTGCCTGGGCGTGTACGACCAGCACGACCAGCTCGTTGTTGTGCGCTAGCTTTTGATATTGGTGTAACAAGAAGTGATTCGACACGTATACGTGGATTATAAACTTTTTGTTTTGAAAAACCGGGATCAATAACAAAAACAACACCATCAATAGTTAATGATGTTTCAGCTATATTTGTTGAAATAACAACTTTACGCCCAATGGCACCATTTGATTTATTTGGTGGTGCTGGTTCGAATATACGTTGTTGTAAATTGGGTGGTAATGTTGAATAAAGAGGAATACATTTTAATTCACCTGCTTGAGGTCCTAAATTTTCAACATCACGCTGAAGACGTTTACATGCATCTTCAATTTCTTCTTGTCCAGTAAGAAAAAGAAGAATATCACCTTAAATAATATACCAAGAATTGTTTCGATTCCTCCTAAAAAAATCAGTCAATATCACATACCTTCTTGTTCTTCACTCATATGAATTTGTATTGTCGTACGAATAGCTGCTTCTAAATAATCACGCTCAGGTTCAGGTGTATAAAAAATTTCCACTGGAAACGTTCGACCGGGTATAGTTAATAATGGTGCTTTATCAAAATAATCTTGAAACTTTCCAGCATCAAGTGTAGCAGACATAACTAATGAAACAGAGAGAGAGAGAGAGAAAGAGAGAGAAAATAATTATTAATTCTTTCAATTATTAGCTTACCAATGATTTTCAAATCTGGTCGTTGTTTAGCTACTTCTTTTAAGAGACCCATCAAGATATCTGTTGCCAATGTACGTTCATGTGCTTCATCCAATAATACACATGCATAAGATTCAAGTAATGGATCCGACATAGCCTCACGTAATAACATACCATCAGTCATATATTTTAAAATTGTTTTTGGTGATGAACAATCCTCAAATCGAATAGAATAGCCAACTTCTTGTCCAAGTACAACATCCATTTCATTTGCAACACGTTGTGCAACTGACATGGCTGCAACACGACGCGGTTGTGTACATGCAACACCACGACGTTTTTGTCCACTTTGAACAGGTAGAGCAAGCGCAAAATCAACACACCATTGTGGAATCTGTGTTGTTTTACCTGAACCAGTTTCACCAACAAGTACAGTAACCTGATTTTTATCGAGTGTTGCCATAAAAGCATCTTTGTATTCCCAAACAGGTAATTGACGACGTTTTTTAAGTAATTCTAAATATTGCAGTGAATATTTTTGTTGTGTGAAACGATTGATTGCTGGATTTGACTGAGACATTGTGTTGAAATCTTTTGATTTATTACTATTATTAATATAACCGGTTTCGGATGAATCGTCACAACGGCGTTTTCTTGGTTTACTGGATTCAGTAGAGGGTGATGAAGGAGAAGGTGAAGGCGAAGAACCAATATCGAGACGTGGTTTACGAGAGCTCATTCAATTACTTTTTTATATGGAATCTTAAACCATGTCCATGAATAAATGAAAAAATATACAATGATATATGATTTTCTCTTTTAAAACGTTGTTTACTTATTAAACGAATTTATAGTTAGTATATAATACATGATGGTACAGTCGACCAATAATAGGCTCAAGTCGAAGATGTCAGCGTACGTTTAGTGTAATCATTGTATAATGACAAAGAATAATGCGAAATGAAATAAACCGTTAAAAGTCTCTTTCTCTCGTTTAGCTTATTCAAGAGAATAGAATATAATTCTATAAGTAATGAATCGTTTATTCAATGTCATGGAGCTATGAATATTTTATTTTATCTGTTGACTCTTGTTCTTCATTATTTAAGTTCATGAATAATAGAAAATAATTTTCAAAATATGTGACTGGATTATTATCCGACAAAGACTTTTTATATGGATTCTGTCATAACGTAAATACGTACATATTTATTAATCTAATAAAAAACAGCAGTGACTCATTTCATATCATAAATTGATCGATGATAATTGAAATATTTTAATGATTAGTGAATTTATTTTGGTGACGCTTATAGCGTTCGTGAAATCTGCTGCATCAACTTAGTGTAAGAAAAACCTATTTGATATTAGTAGTTTTGGTTTTCTTTTTGAATGACATCAAAATATATAATGAATTAGATAGTAAGAACTTTTAGGCAAGAAAAATATCAATCATAATATGAGTGTAAATTCATATTTCTATGGACGTCATTTTAGATAATGTCAGATAATATTGATTTGAAGATCTTAAATGAAATCGAACATATGTGTATGTTATGTGTTGAACAGATGTATCGATTACCAACATCATTACCATCGTTGATAATTAATGAACAAAACTATCAGTGGAATGATAAAATTGAAGATAGAAATCGTCGAGATTTTACACGATACATCTATGTTTTATCGACGATTCATCGGCTTGTTCGTACACAAAGCCGAATGAATATGAGAGAATTATTTTATTCTCAAGTTAATCTTTTTCATCAACAGCGTATCAGTGATAGTATCGTTGAACAAATTGCTCGACATTTATGTGTTGATCGACGTCAATTAGGATTGGTTGCTACAGCAAAAGGATTTTGTGCTGGTTTGTAGATAATTATTTTATTTTAGTCAAGAAGAAAAAAATATATTGTTTATTATGAATTCTTTAGGTAATTTACGATATCGAATTGTACGTAGTGGAGAAATTATCGACTGTAATCAACTATCGAATGGTCAATTAATAGTTGATGATGATGTTGAAATTATCGAAACAGAAAATCACATTACATTTATACTTGTAGTTGAAAAAGACACTATATTTCAAGTAATAAATGTGAATAGTTATATTAGATAAAATTATTAGAGATTTTCAATCATTCTAGCATTTACTAAATCATGGCTTTTTAACTCGATATCATGGTGCATGTTTAATAACAGGTCGTGGTCAACCCGATCATGCAACACGTTCCTTTCTCTTTCAATTATCTCGTGTATACAATGAAACTCCTATTTATATATTAACTGATTGTGATATATTTGGTGTGTTAATTGCATCAACTTATCAATCAACTTTCGATGACAATGATCGTCATCGTCTTCGTTGGTTAGGTGTATGGCCTGAAGAACTATTATCATTATGCTCGTTGAGTATTTCTCAAACATTGCCAATAACTGATGAACGTGAACGTCGAATGATTTCTAGATTCATTCAGCGATCGGATATTAGTGATGAATGGCGTCAACAAGTATCATTTTTTGAGCAACATCAACGTAAAATGGAAATCGAAGCTATTTATGAAAATGGTACAAAAAAATTAATTGATGATTATTTACATGATAAACTTATGGGACATCGATGGTTGTAATTAGTCACACATACCATATATGTAAATATTCTCTTTTTCTCTGTCAAAATTTTCTTACATCTTCAACTTTTTTTATTCGTTAGTTTACTTTAGTCAGATGAATCATTGTTTAACAATGATAAAAAATTTGTGTTTTTATAGTTTGTTTCCTTTTCTCTTGTGCTTACTGATGAACTACATTGTATTCATAGTATGGCTTAATAAAAAAATTAGTGATTACTATTCATAAATCATACACTGATTTGTTTTGAATTAATTATAAATAGAAGTGTAACACCATTGTTTCGCGCATTTAAAGCTTTTTGTTGATAATATATTTCTTATTCGAATATATAATGGTAGCTTTTCATAGCGAAGTCTAAAACTTACAACAAGTTATTCGTATTATTGATATTTTCATTCCGATGGTTAACAGAACTAAAAGGGTCTCCATTAATTACTATGTACAAAACATATGACGTGCAAAGAACTCGCATTGCGATTTATTATTAATATTTTGATCGATAGTGATATGATTTCAATTGGTTTCAGTAGGAATTCATAAAAATTGAAAAGGAAACTGTGAGAAATAATTAGAAATCATAACTTTATTGTTTATTTTATTATTTGTGATTTAAAATTATGTGCAATACTTTTTCTTCATCAATCTTAATTGGATATGTAATGCTAACTATCAGTTTGTTCCTCTTGATCCACTGTGACTTATCTGATGAAAATGGTCGAAACGAATAATTCATCTATTACTATATGGTGGTAAAAATGATTATAGAAATTTGTTCACTACGCATCAACATCAACTTTTTTGGCAATTTTTTGAATGAAGTATAGGTCCTTTGAACTGAGAAGCATAAAATTCGAAATTTCCAAAAGAATTGTCAACCAGGGCTTTATCCAAATTTCTTTTTCCGGGTACACCACTTCAAAAACGCCGAAAAGTTGTCATTCTCTCGACTATGACACTACAGAACAAGCTACTATCGATAGAATTATGATAGTTCTTTGAAGAATTAATCATTAGCTTCTTTAGAATTCTGTCCATTATAATAATACTTAAAGTAATACGCGTAATCATTTCTTCATAGATAATAATATCAGAGCAAAAAGTAACTTGGAGATGTTTTCAATTCCTTTTCTGAATATAATTGAAATGTACATCTATTTCATGCAACATTGATTGAGTTCAATTTTTAAGAATAATTGATCATTTGATATTGCAAAGAGGGAAATGTCATCACTTGATTCCATTCTTAAAGTCATCTTAAACAAATATATCCCCGATTCAATAAGGAGACAAATATAAATATACAAGCAAAACTTTTCATTTATCAACGTTTCAATAGAATTTAAGAAATAAAAAAGTCAATCAATTTTATATCACGTATTTAATCATTCTTTTTCTAGAAAATATTTAAATTTTTTTTAAATTGAATTTTATTATTCAACAAATTATTTATCTGCGGATTAAATAATCATTTCATTAAATCTAATTTTGAATGAAATAAATATCTTAAAAAGAAGAATAAGTTCATGTCAAATAATATTTCTTCCATAAATAATTATGTAATAAACAAGATCGTTGATTGAGATTTCTATGTTATTCAACATGATATTTAGAGGAAATTGTCTTCCTATCATTTTATTCAAATGTAAAGTTTATTCTCATCCAGGAGAATGAATCCTAGCCTAGGATCCGATGAGTTCCGATCGGTTCCTATTGGAATCCGACGGAGCTCTTCGGAAGGCGCAAGGAAACTATCGGATTATCGTCGGATTCCTGATTCCGGAATCGATATCGGATCCTAGTATCGGAAACTGATAAAATCCGACATCAACCATCAATCAGAACCGGAATGCTTCGGATTTCATTGGTGCCGACAATTGGATATCATTGGAAATACGACTGTCGGATCCGACATTGATTCCTCAACCAGGAATCCAACGGGATTTCGTCGGATGGTAGGACCCCATAGAATCCGATGGGATTCGGTATCGGATTGATTCACCTGGGCAGTAGTAAAAAGTATATAAATGTAAAGAAGAAAATAAATAAGATCAATTTTACTTTTTCAAGAGAAAAGAATAGACAAACATCAACATTTTTCCAAATAATTATTCTTGTATATGTTTGAAAGTTTGTCGATTATATTTTCACGATTTATGCCTAATGACGATACATCAATCTCGTGTCGCACGTACTTCAGAAAGTTATATAATTCGTGTAATTCAATATTCAGCTTTTGTTTCATCTCTTTCGCGATGGAAACACTCTCGACTAAATATTTTTCAAAATAGAAATATTATCTCAATAAAAATGGCAGACTTACTAGAATTTGTTTTTCCATATTTCTCTATAAAACGCATTATCTTTTTATTACAGAGAATCTTCTTTTCTCTGTTCTGTCTTTAGTTTTTCTGAGCCAGCTTCAGCAACTACACTTGAATAATGTAAGGCAGTTTTTGAATCACTTTCGCTGGTGGAGCTTGCCGTGCCGATGATAAATCAAGCATAACTTCGTTGTTGTCGCTGAACGATAGTATATCTACGAGAATTATGAAATCCACATACAAAAAGGTAACAAACTATTATCTGGATTATCTGTGTTAATACATTGATTAACTGACGACGTACGCCTGAAACAATTACCCAGGTCGATCAAAACGGACCACCGTAAACCGAAGTAACATTACCGTAAACGGTCGTTTTTGCATCATATTCCGTCGTAAAACGACCGTTTTAAGCCGTATTAAGGCGTTTTAACAGGGGCAGTATTACGGCCATACACGGGCACCGTATATCAGCCGTAAAACCTCATAAAGCCGGCGTAATATTATCGTATTCTATAGAACATACGGCCGTATTACTGCCCCTGTTATACGGGGAAAATACGGCACGTAAAACGGGCCGTATTAGTATCGTATACGACCGTTTGCTGATCGTTTTCTTCGACAGGGGTAGAAATCTGATTAATCGATGTTGGAAAAAAGTTTTTACTCACACATCACTACTATATTCATTGTTTGACGAACTATTGATATAATCTATTTTAATAGAAACATTTGATTCATCGTCAAGATACGAAAACCATGATATATCAACATCAGCGGTATCCTTAATATCAGTTAGAAAGTATTCAATACCACTTGCAAGATGAAATATACGTCGGAGATATGAATCAATTATATTAGCAGGAGCATTGCTTGGCATTTTATATTTACATTTTTCGTTTTCAAAGAAGAAATTGATAACTTTCATAACACCTGCCATCTTTAAGTAACAGCAAATTAATTATTAACACATAATTTAATAACGAATTCACTATATTATCTGTTCGAATGTCTACCTCTTTTGATTGATACAAATTCCCCAGGTTGATGAAAAACGACTCGTTTGCAGTCTGTTTATCGACGGTAAACCATGTCAAAACGGTATATTTATGGCAGTAAATAGGCCGCATTTGCCCGTAATACCTGGCACAATAATACGGCACCGTAAACGGGACTGAATTTTCATGGTTTACGGTTGTTTGTGCTCCGTACTCTCATGATCATACGGCCCGTATTACTGCGTCAGAAATTACGGCAAACTTTCACCCGAAAAATAGTCGTAAAGTAACCGTAAACGGGCGTATACGGACCGTACTGTTCGACCTGGGTTATCCTATCTATTATGTATTTTTTCCACGAATATAAACTCATTAAAATTTTATTTTTTTCCTATGCAGGAAATGTTTCAAAGTTGAATATTAAAATGTCCATCAATAATTATGGATCCCGCTATGTATCATATTCATCGAAAACTTTGGAACCCATATACTATTGTAGAAAGAGAAATAGCTAAATACGTCACTTTAGATTTGTTCTCTGCAAATACAAATCTATGACGTAGGATATCTTAGGTCAGGATTCGAGTATTTTCAAATACGATTCGCCAATTCATCAGACCAAAAAGAACCAACATCGGACCAAGATAGACCTCGACGAGCTCTATCGAATGCACTAATAATTTTTTTCCAAGACCTACCCACCATAGAGAAAAATCCAAAATACTGCAAAATCTACCATAAAAAAAGCCCAGTTTTTCAGAAGAACCTGTCGCGATTCGCCAATTCATCAGACCAATCTCTCAAACACTCAACCCTGATAGATCTCCACTTTCTCTATCGAATGCACCAGTTTTTAGTTCGTTTCCATGCTTCCGTTGCCTCGAAATTTGCAAAACAAACCTGGAAATCTCAGGTTTCTCCGAAGAACTCGTCGCGATTCGCCAATTCATCAGACCAACTTCTCAAACCTTCATCATAGATAGAACTCGATTTTCTGTATCGAACTGGCTAGTTTTCGGTTTGTTTTCATGCCGCCATTGCCGGGAAATTTGCTTAGAAATGCTCGAAATCCTAGGTTTCTCCGAAAAAAAACTTTTACAGCGTTTTTATGTGAGAGGTAAAAAACAAAATTTTTGTTCTCAGCGAACGAACTCGCACACTCACACTCCTGAATAAACATTAACTGATCTCGGCGTAAGGCTCTCCTTTCTGTAGTGGGAACGAAAAGTTGAATAATTACTCAATGCTAAGCTCCTATTTTTGAAATCACGTTTTCTATATCAGAAAACTTGTTGTTTTTCGAAAAAAAAAATTTTCTTTTGTGTATACGTATAATACAGACCAGCGGCGTAAC